>JBAMAX010004168.1:0-101099 GCA_037043745.1 Chymomyza amoena | reverse complement strand
TTTAGCATTAACATTAACTCACAAATGTTGGAGGGCTTTTCTTTTTGTTCAGGGTCTTAAAAATTTTATATTATTAAAAACTTAAATCGAAGCAAGACAATTATTACTTTTTATGTGGACTAATTGAAGTATTGGTGATTAGGTCCTACTTTACAGCATTGTAAACACACAGCTTTGCAGAATTTTGAGACAGGCGCCTATCACTCCCCAGCGAACTGCGTAAAAGTTGTGCCAGAACCGGAAGAATACACTTTGCGTTACCTACGTTGCGAAATATTCCCCTTTATTAAACTGCAACTAACTATTACCTTAAGCCAAAAAAAGTTTGAATCAAATTAAATCTTGAAAAATCATTTATTAAATAAATAATTAAGTAAAGCGTCTCGCTGTATATTTTAAAAATAATAATTAAAATTATTTGCAAATCAAAACGCTGACAGAATAAATAGAAGGACAAGTAGTGCCTTGCGAACTATTGACCTTTATTAAACTATTGAGCTCCCTTAAGCCACAAAAAGTTTTCACTCAATTTAAATCTTAAAAATTCTTAATACTCGTAAATTATAATATATTTAATATTTTAATATATATTTTTAAAATAATAATTAAAATTATAAAAAATGCACACTTTACAACTCAAAAACGCTGACAAAACAAATTGCAGGACAAATTGCTGCCTAGGACTAAATTAGTTATTGGCCTGCCCTCGTTTATGCGTTGATAGCAAGGCGCTAACACTCTCACACTCTCTCTCTCTGGCTCAGCCGCAGTTTCTCTCACGCTCTCGCTGTGAACCTTGCTTCGTTTTTTTTTTTTTTTGTTTTGTATTTTTCATTCGTTTTGTGCGTCGTTCGCCTCCTTACGCGTCCAACAGGCGTAAACAGCTGTAAGATGTTTACACACACACACGCACATATAGACACACATACAGCCGCATTAAGAGAAGCTTGCAAAATAATTATACCCTTGTGAAGATTATGTTTGTTTTGGGGCTTAGTTAATAAAGTGATTAAGCAGAGTATGCTTAGTTCGGTGTTGGCAAATTTAGAAAAATTTGCTTATCAGCTTTATCTATTGACTTGATCGCTTTTATATGCTCGTTGATTGTCAAGTGTTTAATGACTGACTCTAGACAGACTGCTGCTCTTGGTTTTGGCTGCTTAAACAGGATGTTATTAAACTTTATTTTATATAGCATTGAGCATTGAGCATAATAGCAATTCTGCACTATATAATTAAACGTAAACTTAAAGTTTTCTAGGAAATTCGTGACCAACGACAAACTAGTCAAAAAAGTTGCTGATATGACAAGCGACCGACCGACCCTAGTCTTATGACCTGTTTATCCAAAAAAATATTAGCCAAAGATAGCAAATACTTGATTTAAAGCCCAAACGTGTGTTCGTAGCAGTATTCAATTTTTTTTTTTTTTTGTTAATAATTAATTACAGATACAATGGTCACTCAGATGCTGTTTATCATTAAGACCGTGCAGAAGAAAGCAAGCAAACATTTCGGCTGCTTATAAACATTTAAATAAGCATGTGTAGCCATGTACATATGTATTGCTTTTGTTTTGAGAATTGTTGCAAAAAATTATCATAAACAAAAAGGGAAGCAGAGAAATGCAAAAAAAAACCGTTACATATTTAATATGCTTAAAACTTGTAAAAGCTTAAAAAATAAAACTTACCTAAATATACGCTTTTTATGCTTCGATTTCCAAAATTTTTGAATGTTCAGTTTCGTCGTTGCGCGAATTCGAAGTCACAGAAAAAAAACACAAAAAACACCGACACAAAAACAAATCAACAGCAATTCAAGTTTAAGGCTTTTGTTAATAAACAATCGTTAAGAATTTCAATTAATTTATGCCAATATTATGCACACTTTTATTTATATATACATTTATTGTTTAAATTTCGCGTTTTGAAATTTTGTTTAGCTTCAGCTAAAATTATTGGCTTATATCAATTAGCTGCACAAACTGTATGTAAATCGCTTTAAATCGACTGTGTCAAGTATTATTATGTTCACATAAAAAAAAAGTATTTAAAAAAAAAGAAACAATAATAAATAATACAACACAAACTGAAGTCGCCTTCAAGCTGCAGCGACAACTTGCGCTAATAGAAACGAACACGGCGGGCAAAAATGATTGAATGTTGAGCATGTTGTTGTTGAACGCTGATATGGTGCCGCTGCTGGGCCAATGAAACGATAACACGATAAATCACAAGCGAAATTACGATAGCACGATTTTCTGTCTTGCGCATATCGATATGTTGCGCGCAAGTGTTTTTAAATTAATTTAAATGCATTTAGTGTTTTGCCAACAGGCAGCGCACGATTAATTAAAAATACCTAAAAACAAACTTAATTTAATGCTACTTATAAATTAGCGCGTAAGCTCAGCGCAAAATTACACAATTTAGTCTTTGTTTTGTAACCAAACTAAAGCTGGCTGCTATGACGCTATAAACTGCTTATCGATAAGCACAAATACACGAAATCACTCTTCAAAACCCGCCAAAAGTCGTTAACATTTGTTAATTTTAAAACCTTTAAAAATGTAAAACTTATTTTTAATAAAATTTTTTTTTTAATTTATAACTATTGCCAACGGAGATCTTAATTTGAATTGTTCGCTTTATAACCTTCAATATCATCCCAACCTTCCTCATTAAACGGATCTTCTGCTGGTGGTGGTGGCGCCTCCTCATTCGTCAATACTGGATTTAGTACCCAGTCATAATCCATGGGTGGCGGAGAGCTATCACTATCACTGTCAGGGCTACTCCGCACGCTGCGTTTGCGTGGTCTGCGCACAACCTGGCCTAATTCAGCAATGCCCTCAAGAGCTTCCTCGTTATTGGGATCCAAGCTACATAGAAGCATTTTTAATTAAAGTTATTCAAAGAACAAAAATAAGCCTTAAAACTTACCGCAAAGCGCTCGTATAATAGTCTAGCGCTTTAACCGGATTTGTTTTGCTCAACATATCACCCAGCATAATAAAAAGCTTGGGATGTGGAAAATGTATGACTTGCTTCTTGATCAACGAAATTGCCGCAGGTAATTCATTGTCATACTCATATATATCGGCCAAAAGTACCACGCCTGGCGTATAATACTTGTCAATTTTTAAAGCCTTTACCACAAATTTTTTGGCGGCTTTCTTTGCATCCGGATTGCTTGAATGGAAAAGTGTGCGTGCGAACATCTGCAATATTAGAAAGACATTTAGTTGATGCAACACTTCATAATAAAGGCTTAACTTACCGTGTAACTACGCGGTGATGTGTCAAAGGAACGTACGGCAAACGCACACATTTCCTGAGCTTCTTTAATGCGTCTCTGTCCCACATAACAATGGAATAGACCTTTGTACACTTCAAAACGATGGGACGCCATATTTTGTGCTGTACGAAATTCGCCTATTGCTTTTTGGTACTGATATATAGCCAGAAACAGTTTGCCGCGCAGCAGCACCGCTTCTACATTACGTGGATCCATTAAAAGCGCGCGCTCCGCAAATTTGAGCGCGCGATCGATGTCGCTTTTTATATAGTGCTGTTGTGCAAGTATAAACCAATGAGCCGATCTGAACTGAATGGGATTGTCTGTAAACCTTGGTATTATTTGCTTTTCGCTATCTGTTTTACTTTTGGTTTTCAGATCGTTGACCACAGCTAATGCGCACAAAGCGTTCAAATTGTGGGGATTAATCAAGACTGCTGTACTTAAAAAATGATCCGCTTGTGTATAACGTCCATAGTAGTACAGACATTTGCCAATTTGTGTAAGCAAAAGTTCATTTTGCCGAAATTCGGCAGCATCGTTGAGTTTCTGGAATGTCTTGGCCGCCTCTAAATGCTTGCGTGCGTACATTTCGGCATGTCCTTTGATCCAGCTGCTAAGCCATTGAATATTATTTGGACTTCTAGAAGCTAAAGCAAAATACACATCAATTAGCAGTTACGAAAATAAAACGCCAAAGGCTTACCATTAACCACTAGAGAGTTCACATCACTACCACAAACACCCAGCTCAAGCAGCGCGTCTATAGCTGTCAATGACATCGGACAATCACGCAGCACATCTTTATATGCTATTATCACTTCATTCTTTTTTGTGGCAAAACGATGATGAAGCAAACGTGCTAACAGCATATTTATGCGTGGAGTGCGTTCCTTTGCAGGCACATCTTGCAGCACATTTAGCGCCGAAGTAAACTCCTCCATTTCACGATAGCATACCGCAATTCTATAGCGCAGTCCCATTTCTGAAAAGTGACTATAAGCAACTTCAATGCCCATCAAAACCGAAGTTTTGTAGCGAGACATTGTTTTACGCATCAACAGCGCAGACTCCAACTGCTTAGAAGCCACCTCCCAATTTCGCTCTATGTAGTTGGCGTCACTCAGATAGAGCAGCAGCTCGTACTCCTTTTCTAAAGTAGCTGCATTGCGATCATTCTTATACAGCGAATTTAGTAAGCTGGCCTGTGGGTGACATGAGCGTTATTTTTGCAATTCTTGTCTTTATGCTTGACTACTTACTGCTGGAATGACGCACTCGTACAGTCCAAAATCATACAGTTTTTTGATATTTACAAACAAATCGTTGTCCATTTTGTACGAATCCAATTAAATAAAACAAATGCAAATTTATAAAAAGCGCGAACAAAGCCAAACACTATCGGTTTGCAGCCGATAAAAATTAAAAAGTGCTGCCAAGTAGACAAATATTTGCCGGCATTTCTCAGTTATCGACAGAATTGTAAAATGAACAGCAACAACACCTTGTCAAACAGAATGAAAAATTAATAGTTTTGAAAAGTAAAGAAAAACTACTAACTTATTAAAATGAACTTTGCACGTATTAATATCAGCCGCTTGCTATTCGAAAACCAGCGCTCGCGAATATGCGCTAAAACCAAATTCTCGCAAATGCAAAGTATTGCATCAGCTGTTTGCATGCGCCAGCAACAGCGGGAATACGCATCCCAATGGAATTATGTTGCTAAGTACGCGCGTGGACTGGCAACCAGCCCCACAACAGCTGCAATGCCACTGGGTGAGTTGCCAAAGGCTAGGCAGGAAATGTTGGCGGGATCAGTGCAGCAGCCATTGCCGGTTGTGGAACATGCACCTGATCCAGTACTGCAAACGACAAGAGTGCGCCCATTGCGCAAGAAACGCATTGCCACGGATGAGCTGTCAGCGCTGGGCTTTATGAATGCACGCGGTTTTACTACAGCCGAGGAGTACAATCTTGAGGAGCTGCATGCTGCCATAAAGCAGCAAAATCTGTATGAGACAAAACGCTACTTCTCCACCGACAATTTGGGCGGCGAACAAAACGTGCTCTATGTAACCGCCAAATATCCAGTGGGCGAGCAGCCACGCGAAATATTCTTCTTTCGCGAGGGCTCTGTCATATTCTGGAACTGCAATGACATTGAAACAAATAATATGCTAACATTTTTACGCCCCTTTGAGCGCGAATCGTACCTGAGTGCCTTAGTGCACGGCGAGAGTGAGGCTATGCTCTACTCATATATACCATCAGCAACTGTTGATGTGGAGGGCGATTTGGTGGCAGAGACCAGTGAATGGAATACCACTTCGCGTGCTTTCTTTCAAAACGGCAAATTTTTTGTTACAGCCGATGAAGACAACTTTCTTTACAAATACACATTCTCGAATGCCATTGCACAATCCATCAAGCTGGGCATGTGGGAGGCCACATTGGATCGCTATATCGATTCAATTGAGTATTTGACTGAAGATCTTAAACGTGGACGTCGTTTACGCATTTCACGTGCTGCAGTGCTACGCAAGACGGGTGAACTTTTTGCGCTGCGGCATGTCATCAATTTGTCTTCAGATTTACTGGATGCTCCCGACTTTTACTGGGATCGTGAGGAACTAGAGGGTCTGTATCTGCAGGTGTGCGCCTATTTCAACATAACGCGACGCACCAAGGTGATGAACGAGAAGATCAGTCATTGTGTGGAGCTAGCTGAGCTAGTGTCACATAATCTAAATGATGCGCATCATATACGCCTGGAGTGGATGATCATAATACTTATTATGGTCGAGGTGGCATTTGAAATTTTGCATTTTATTAATCCCAAGAACGAGGGCGGTTCGCAACAAGCCCAACTACCGCCGAAGTTACTCAGCGCAAACAGTAACGAAATTGTTAAGCCTAGCCCATAATTCTTAGCATATTTGTTGAAATAAATATTTGTATGTTAAATACTAAACAGCTGCTTTTTGTTTTTATAACTAAGCATAATTAAAGCAATTTACAAAATGGGCCGCAATTTATCGAATAATTAAACAGCTGCTAGCGATAAGTTTGCATAATGCGATAGTTTACGATAACACGATTGCGGCAACAGCTGTTAACAGCGAGGAGTGCAGTTACATATGTATTGCTTTTAAGAAATCTTTTATTTTTTGTTATAAAATAAAAACAAAGCAAATTGCTAAATTAATTTGTTAAAATGCGGCTGACTTTGGTAAATTTCTTTAAGAAAACTGTGCCCGGCCATATATTTCGCGGCAAGAAACGTCTTGTGAAGCCGGTCAGCCTACAGGCCATGGAGACACTCAAACGAGAATATGAACGCCAGGAGCAGATTATGCTGCTCTTGCGGCATCCCTATTTGACGCTGGTAAGCATAATAAAGTTATGTTTAAGTTGCATATAACTCATAGTCGGTTTTTAACAGGAGCAATCATCGGGCCATGCCAAGGAATTGCAGAAACGTGAAAAATTGGTTGCCAAATGGACGGATGCACAAACATTGAGCAAATTGAAGCCGCATGTTACCATTGAAGAGCGTTTAAATCATCTTAAAGTTAAAGAAGCTTGGGATTAAGTTTTAAGTACTTTTTGAGTGTTATTTTTGCGTTAAATTAAAATAAACCAAACTTAGATATTTACATAATGCGTATGCGATATCTTTGGGCTTCATTGTGGCCAACTACTAAGTCCCACAAGAGGGAAACTTGCATATCTGCCTGTACATCGACTGGTTCTCTAGCTTTTCGAGCACATCAAGAAATTAGGTAACTTCCAAGCGAACGACACAGACCTTAAAAATTAAGGTTTACACATTGTGTGTTCAAGATTGGACTTCAAATTATTTGCGTGACAGTGCTTGATCTCGAGGCACCCAAGATGGGTTTAATTTTTAAACAGATTCTATATATGTATATGCAAGCTAACTCCCTAGAGAACTTACCCAAAACGTTTTGTGGCATACATTCTTCATCTCACTCATATTCATGTTGCAGGCACATTTTTACTCTTTCATTTTATATATTTTATCAACAAGTTTAGTTTTATTTAGTTGTTTGTATTTTCTAACCTTTATTTATACTTAGTTCTGCCTATGCATCAGCTGTTTATTAATATTTATGCACATTTTCAAATGTTTACTTTTAAAAAGCATTGGTTGTTTTCAACATTACAAAGGTATGTTAATTGAAAAATCAAATTTTCCAAATGGGGAATGAATTGTTTTTTGTTGGTTTATGATTTATCAGCGGCGTATACAGGGAATAGCAAAATGCATGCACGTGTGTGTGTGTGTTAATTAACAAAAACAAAAAATAGAAAAAAAAATGATTGTTTTTAAATTTCAATACTCATAGATAATGTATGTGTTGCGCTGTGGAGCGTTCGGCTTATTGTTTATAATTTGATGTAAAGATTTTCTTTGTCTGGAGATCTCGACTGCTGTAAAGTTGCGCGCACATTAACTCAATTTAACATGATTAACAATTTAAAATTAACTTTAAAAAAATAGTATATATGTTTAGTAAATATATGCATATTTGTTGTATAAGTTTTGGAATATACGTAAATAGTTGGTTGCTGCTCATAAGCGTTCCCCACGTTGTGTATTATTCCAATTTGCTTGGGTTTTATATTTTTTTGTTTAAGTTGTGCTTAAGCACATTTTAGATTCAGGCACTCAATCCGTAGTTAACGGCGTAGCCGTGACCTTTTTCGCTTCAGTTGTAGCTGATGTAGCCGTTTCCTTTGGCGCAGGCAGTGCCACATCAGTCATATCGTCTTGATCAACGGCAGCTGGCTCCAAAATGTTGCTAATCTGCCGCTCGAGGCTATCGCCAACAGCACTTTGTGCTGCAGTATCCATAGGCAGCGGCGGCGGTGTACTCGATAACATGGCTTCGGGTGATACTCTGGTTGTCGCAGCTGCAGCACCATCACCAATGCCACGCTCTATGCCACCAGCTGCAGCCGCCACTTGATCGTTAGGCGTCAATGGCGGCGAGCTGGGCAGTGGTGGTGAGTCCAATTGCTGCTGGCTAAAGTCCTGATTGGGACTTTCGCGCGTAAAGAGGCCCATTTTAGATTCGCTGGCTGCTGCCATGTTTGCTGCAGAGTTGGCTGGTACTGTGGCAGCTACACCGGCAATGGCTGCGCCCTCGCTATCAGTGCTAGTATTTATTAGGGATGGGGCTACAGTGGGTGCCGCTGGGCCGCTAACCAGATGCGGCGGTGCATGCTGCGGCACATGCTGATGCTGATGGTGCGCCTGTTGTTGATGCTGTTGCGCTGCATGGAAACGTGGTATGTCCGCCTTGCGCCAGAGTGTTATCTCCTGCTGCTTAAAGTAGCGGCGATCCTCAGTGTCCATAAGCACCAAATTTAAGAAATACTTTACAGAGAACTTTTTGTTTATGTCGCGCATGGTAGGCGTTAGATTGTAGCCGGCCAGAAAGACGCGTATGGGTATGCTTTCACCTTTAACCGGCGCACCATCCATTATTTCATACTTGGCAATCGTTTCGTTTTCGGTAAATATATTGGGACCAGTGCCGGTGGATTCACGTTTGATAATGGCAATTTCCATGTGCTTGATCTTAATGCGCACCAGTAGAAAATATATTTTGCCAATAATAGTGTCTTTCAGATGATATTTGCTCTTATTATATTCAAACTCAATGTGCAGACAATCCTCAATGCCTACCTCCATTTTAATGGGGTTGTTCATTTCCGGATAGCTGCATAAAGTGTGCACAGCAATGTCCACTTCACGAGTTATATCACTTATGCGACGCACAATTGTGGCGCGTAAAAAGTAACGTAGACGCACATTGGAACCGGCATAGACCTCAAATTGCTTCTCCACATTGGGAAAGTCAAAGGGATAGCTGGTGGTTTGTATGAGATCGCCGGGATGAGCCAATGCTTTGGCCAGACACTTGAACTCATGATGATTGCCGCGATCATAGAACAGCTCAATTTGACCAATAAACTCGATTCTAATGCCCTGATGTTCCAGTTTGCTGCCAGGCTTCTTAAGCGTTACATTTACCTAAAATACAAACAAGTTCAAATGAAACACAAGTTAGATGTACATAAAAACATGGTATGCAAATAAATAAAGCTGCTGCTACTGATAACTGCGGCCAGCAAAACGGAAATGGTGCTGGCCGTGCCAGGCGCCCCAATATCTTATGTAGATTGTGTGCATTTGCGTCAAGTGTGCACTTACCTTGCCGGATACGGTTTCACCATCGTAGAACAATAACATCTTTTCCAATTTGCCATCCTCCCCCTTGACCTCTGCTGTTTTTTTGTTTTCGGCATCATCAAAAACAATTTCAATTTCGGCCGATTGACCAAACCCCAGAAAATTCATCTTGATAAAGGCTTAATGTTGACGCACAGAGCTGCTGCAATAAGTTAGGCTTTGGTCTGGAATAGTTTTGGCTGCCTAGTTGTTGTTTTTGCTTATTTGTTATAAGAACGCGTATGCTGCAACTTTAATTTATTGGGCGTTTTGTGTGTGTGAAAAATTGCTCTTCTTTTTTTTTATGTTATATAGCGATGAAACTTTGTCAGGCAAAACGACTATCGATAGTTGCTGTTTGACAATTTGCTGTTGTGCTAACTGGCGCTTATCGATATTTAGGCGCATATCGTTTAAAAATCAACGCACAATTTATATACACATGTAAATCGCTTGCTTTAGCCATATTTTAACAAAATGCAACAAAATTTAATTATATATTTAATGCACAAATGAAAGCATTTAATTAGCAGTCTTCTAAACAATGCCCAAACATCGCGTTGGTGCAAGTCTTGTCTACAGCTGAGTTCTACTTGCAGCATTTGTTTACGCTGAAGTTGTCGCAGTTCTTCGTTTTTTCTATTCTAAGCAAAATTGGTTTCTATAACTAAAAAAGAAATACATTTTTTAACACATAATATGCATACCGCTCAAGCTGTTGCTTGTATTTCTCAAAAGTTTCAATTTGTTTTCTTATTTCTGCTCTTTGCATTTCCATAAATTGCAAATCCTTTTCCAGCAAAATGTAACGCGATTTGAACAAATCCACTTTTTCCGTAATATCTGCGCTTAATAAACGTTTATATTGCAGCATTTTCTGCTTTTGTTTTTTCTGCGCTTCAGTTTTGTGCTCCAATCTGTGCTTGGTATATTTTTTATCCAACCAAAGTGCTAGCTGCTCATCTTTGTTAGCTTTTGGGCAAATAGTTTGTTCCAAATGCAATTTTTGCAAGTGCTCATTTTTCTGCAAAGTTTCCCAAACCTGTAAGCAGAGTGCAGGAATACAATATGAACACCTAATAACTTTGTAACCCCACTGTCTACCTGTGCCTCCGACTGCCTCAGCTGTTTCCTCAGCTCATGTATAGTGCTATCAAGATTACGCGCGGCATTCAGAGAATTTTTATTCAAACGTTGCAAATTCTGTAATTCATAGTTATTATCTAAAAATTTAAACATAATTTTGTTGCTAAAATTTGAAATTTAAAATGTTGTGTGCTTTAACCAACTTGAGCAAGGCTTACTAACCTGGCTGAGCACTACAATTTATAAACTAAACAAATAAACAAAAAAAAATTAAATTTACAATGCATTTTAATGCAATGCTCTTATATTTATATGCATATGTGTGGATGGTCTATTGTTCATCCTGAATGCTTGCTTAATTTGACAATTTTGAGTTTAACAAATGTGTAAATATAACATACATATAAACATATATAAAAACTATATGCAAAGCCCATTGGCTCTGCTAAAAAATATAAAACGAATCTCTTTTGCTGTGCGGCGGCTTGCCAAACGATGATTTTATGCATCATCGTCCAGCGATTAATACATGAAAAGGGCGCATCCAAAAATAAGTTAGCGTGCCGTTGGCTCCTGTAACATGGACGTCCAGGCCTGACGATTCTGCTCATTCTCAATATTCACACGTCCCAGGTACTTGCCCTGCGAAATAAGCTCTGCAAACTGCGCCACAACTGGATCACGACCGCAAGTAGCTACAGCTGTTACAGTATCGGCTGCATTTACAAAGTAAGCTACAAATTTAAAATCCTCCAGGCTGCCATCGATGATGACTTCCTTGTAGGAGCCATGGCCGGCATAGCGTATACCCTTGCCAAACAACAAAGTGAAAAAGTATGGCACAGCCTTTATATAACTAACTGAGCCGCTCATATTTAGCGCTGCCAGGCGTCCATGATATTGCGCCAACTGGTAATGACCAATGGTAACACGCTCGTTTGCCAACCCATAAATGTGCGCATTGGCTATGTCACCACCCACATAGACATCGGGCACATTGGTCTCCAGAAAATCGGTTACATCCACTGAGCCGTTTTTGTTAACACGCACACCCGAATTGTCCAAGAACTTTGTGTTAAATGTGGAGCCAGTGCCCATGATAAGTAAGTCACAGGGTAGACGCGTCTCATCCGTAAGCACCACCTCAGCTACTTTGCCAGTTTCGTCACCAACAATTTCTGTAATGCCGCTCTCCATGCGCATTTCCACCTTGTTGTCCTGGTATAGCTTCAGCACGCGTGCGCCAATTTCCTCACCAAAAGCAGCCTTCAATGGCACGTTCTCGCGTCCCACAACCGTCACCTGCAAACATATCATAAAATCAGTTTAAGATTTCAAAATCTTTGCCGTATATTATTGTACTCACGCTGGCTGTTTTGGAGACCAAAAATGCGGCCGCCTCCAGTGCAATAAAGCTCGAGCCCAGACAAACCACGCGTGTCTCCGGCTTGATTATGTCCATAATGCTCTTGGCATCTGCAAAATCACGCACGGTCAAGATATTCTGTAGATGCACGCCCGGTATGGGTGGCCTGAAGGGCGTGCAACCCGTAGCTATATAGATCTTGTCATATTTGGTTACATAACCATTAGAGCTGTGCAGCTCTTTTGCGGAGGTATCCAACTTGGTTGCCGATACGCCCAACCATACCTCAATGTCGTATTCCTCATAGAAGGCGGCATCGCGAAATTGCAAGGCCTCTATCTCAAGACCCATGGCTTTTGAAACCTTCACACGATCATAGGGCAAGTACTGCTCGCGGCAGACAAAAATCAAGCGTCCAGTGTAGCCCTCCTGACGCAGCGTCTCTACGCAAACAGCGCCCGAAGGACCACCACCAATCACAACAAATACACGTTCATCATCCGGCTTACGTTTAACCATATTCTTTAGACGTTTGCTTTTAGCCAGATCCGTGTGTTTGGCCTGCACCAAAACTTGACCGTCTAGGCTGACGCCTGTCTTGTAGCAGGGTAACGAATCCAGACCCGGAAAATCTTCAATATCGCCAGTTTCCAAACTGAAGCAAGCGCCATGCCAAGGACAACGCACACGACCCTGGCCCAAGGCGCCAGTATGCAAAGGTGCACCATAGTGGGTACACTTGGCGCCAACCGCATGAATGCGCCCCTTCTGTTTGACCACCAGTATGCGTGTGTCTTCATCAAAGTCGAACTGCTTCATTTCATTCTCTTGCAGCTCTGAGGCGGCGCATATTGCCACCGGGTCAGTGTACTCCACCATATCACCAGGGGCTAATTTTACGCCCGACATTTCGTTATTCTTGGCGCTGGAACTGTTGCACTTGGATTGATAAGAGCCCACGGCACCTGCAAATAATAATTATGTTGTTGTTTTAAAAACCAGAAATTGAACGGAACGCTTTTCCCTATCAAAAGAACATAAAAAATTTTTCAATTTCTAACGAATTAATGACAAGAGAGGGAAAGTCAAGTAGGGCTCGGGTTCAGCTTAGATTCAGGTAGAAAGCGTTGGGCATAAAACTGCAGCAACCTACGCAACTAAACAACAGTCGGAAAAATGTTGCAGCCACGTCCAGATCTAAGCGCTTTATTGTTTTGGACAGGCCTAGTGTTTTGTTGCTGCTGCAGCAGTCTGAGTCGTGCCTATAGCCAAGCGACTTCCATGGAAGCCTTGGAGCTTAATGCGCTGCATAGCCATCAGCGTTTGTTACTCGAGGAATTGGAACGTCTATATCAACAGCCGCTGAACGCAGAAACGGAGCTGCTCATTGCTGAGCTGCAGCAGCGTCAGCTGGAGATACAGCCACAAATTGAGACACTGACAGCCATTGTGGCCACACAAACGCAGCCACTGACAGCTAGTCCCGAGGAGCAATATCAAATAGCCGAACTACTGGGCAGAGCCGAACAATTAAGCAAGCAACAAGTTGCTAGCACAACCATAGCACCGCTTAATCTCAGCCAGGACTTTGAGCTGCTGCAGCGCCAGCTGGATCAACTAAAACAGCAAATAGAGCTCATGGATCAGCGCTTGGATGCGCAGGCCACGCCAGCCACCAAACACAACAATGCAGCCAACAAACCCAAATGGAGCGTTAATTTCTTTAGGCGTCAGAGCAGCAATCACACGCAACCGGATCAAAAACGAGATGCGGTGGCCAGCACGGCCGCACCAATTACCAGCAGCTCCACCTACTTCTGGACACCATTGCTGGCCATGCCAGAGTTTCCACAGGCCAGCATTGCACAGTCAGGCAATGCAGCGAGTCCATCGCTTATTAAGCGTCTTTTGGCCATTTTGCGACCTGGTAGTGGCCATACCCTAACACCAGCAGCCCATACGCGTCACATTTGGAGTAACCAAATCAGCAAAACGGCAGCGGCTCCATATGTAGTCAATGTCGAGGAACTGCTGGGTCAAGCGCAAGAGCAGCGCAAATATTTGGATGAAGCCATAAGTCGCCTGGAGCAGCTGGCAACGCAAAAGAAGCAAAACTGAGTTGGAGATCTGGAAAATTTCGAATATTTTTTTTAAGTGTAATATTAACGGATTTTTTATAAGATCCTTATGTGAATAAAAACAAGTGACACAAAAAACTTATAGCGGGAACGTGAGATCTCTTAAGGGATCGATGTATTCGTAAGGGTTAAGGGCATTTTAGACTTATGTGTTGTTTATAAAGTGCAGAACAATGGTTCCGACAGAATCAGAGAATTTTTACTGATTCATATTATTTACTACGAGAGTGCTCGATTTAAGAAAATTTTGGATTCGCTTCCAAGTACGATTTCGATTCGGCTGAAATATCTTCTACGAGAATGTATTTCACGATGGTAAATTTCTCTTGCGTTAGAAGCGCCATCGTGCGGTGAGACTAAGTAGTTATTGGACCAACCTCATCAACTCAGGCAGCCAATGGGACATATTTTCTAGTACGTACATCTTGTTTCCAGCGACCCTATGGTCTAGAGAGAATATTCTTGCTTTAAGGCACAGAACAGAAGCTGCGTCAGGTTAATAAATTATACAGTGAAAAATATCTTTAAAGTTTTGATTAAAATTTGAGTTTTAGAATCTGAATACTCTTAAGGTTTTTCGATCACGATTGAACTAAAGATTTCACAAAGAAATAATTTGGAAAACCTGTTTATATTTGAATCTGTCAAAAAATCCCTGATATACTTATGAACTTCAGAAAAATCTATATTTTTTTTTTGTAATTTTTTTAAAGCATGTAATCATATACTCTTGAGATTATATTTTCGAAATTTCGTAGACTTATATAAGAAAATCCTTCAAGGGGTGAGATTTAAAAAAAATCCCCGTTTCTTTGCCTTTTCTTAAAGAATTTATTAACATACTCTTGAGATTATTTTCCTTAAATTTCATAAAGATCTGAGTACTACTATTAGATCTACGGCGCGCCACTTTCAAAACCCGTATCATTCGTATTTTTCGAAAATGTATTTTATTTTTAAGGTACGTTTGCGTTGAGTCAGATTTATTAAGAACCATTACGTCTGACGATTTTATTTTTGTAACGTACTTTATAGACACAAAACCTTTTTCGTGTCCGTAGGAATTTTCTCTTGGGGTAGAAAAAGCGCTTCAAAAACTTAACGCATGTCTTGCATAAAAAATTTCCTTCTCAAAATAATAGTATAATCGTGAATAATATCTTTCGAATGGTTTAGAGCTGTTGTAACAAAGAATTGGGTAAATATTAGTAGATAGCGACAGAAAAAATTAGGACTTGGGTTTTCCGTTTGCCCTGTATACCCTGTTCTTTGAGTATTAGACGTATGGACATAAAAAAACATAGATCGATAAAATATTGAAGTCAACCAAAGTCGAAAAAAGTGAAATTGTCGACCATTTTTCTAAACTTAATATTTTTAGTTGCCGTTAAAAAAAAAATGTTTCCCAATTTTTTAAGCTTTATGTTGAAAGCGAATTCTTTTCCCAACATTTCGAGTTGTAGATCTACAAAATCGGGTAAGAACATTAGATAATATGGAACCATGTACGGAAAATTACATCCAAAACTGTTGAATGCAAATTCGTGAAGACGTAACTGAACGCAATTGAAAAACATTGAGTGAAAATTTTTTTTTTCAAACAAAAGTTTGATATAGTGAAACTTGGAACTTTCGTATATCACCGTAAAAGCAACATTAATATATTTCAATCGTTTACAAGTTACTAAAAACAATACTCAAAAATATATTTTTCGAAAAAATGGTTCTTAAAAAATAAAAATTAACTTAATTTTCGTGTTTCTCGATGATAAGGTATAAGAAATCTAAAAATCACTTTGCTTATACAATCATCTCATACTTTAAATGGCCTCAAATTCGAATGAATAATATCGGAATCAAGAACAGTAGATCTGAATATATTATAATCTGGAGATAGTATTGATTTCATAAATAAGTCTAAAAAAGGGTGATCATTTAAGATTATCTGTATTATTACAGCAAGGTATAGAGCTTGTATTCGTTTTGGTTTTTCGTTTTTTTCAGCATGGCAGTACAATAAGTCCATCAATTTCGATCGAAATCAGAGATAGTGCCTAGCTAAAATAAAGAAACTTCTTTGCTGGTTAGGATATCTTCATAAACAAACGAGTTATGCCTAAAAAACTTTTTTTTTAACTATCGGCTCTATGTGGTATAAAAGTCGAAAATCAGACCATATTTGATACTTTTTATAGGATCGCTGAATCCGCTGAAATGCTAGAGCACCACGTTCTTACGTAATCCCATAGGTTCGATTAAGTTAGGTTAGGTTGCATCGGTTGATTCCTGGCGGAGTCACACATAGATTGCATAGTCCTTAGTGGAACCGTACGTAATCCTATAAAATCGTTAAAAATTCATATTGCTTTTAAATTTATAGGTTTTTTTTACCTGATATTCACAATGAGCTATCCCCAAAAATATATAATAAATACCGTCAGAAGCATGAACTTCAAGGGCTTTAAATTTTGTATGGGTTTTATGTTATGTAAAAACTCTAACGTGGGGTTTTTAGAATCTTGTATTTGGATGCAGTGTTTCGAAAACATTTTCTGACCTCCGAACCCAAAAAAATCAACTTGAAAGCATGCCCTTAATTATTTTTTTTAGTGTCCATTATTAGGTTCCTAGTTGGCGCATATCTGACTTCTTTAGTCACCCTGATAATTTCTTAATTAATATTCTGATGTCTCCGATATCAGGAAACAGGGTATAAAATGCAAATTATCAACTAATTTGCTTATCGGCCACTAGTTTATGTCCATCTATTAAATTGAAAAGTAGTTCTGCCTAAAAGTGGAGAACCCAAACCATGTGTACTAAAAATACTCTGAGAATTTACATTAAGCAATTATCCTGACCACACGACAAGGTTAAATAGAGGATATATAGAATTTCTTTATTGATTAGTTAATTGGCTAAATAGTTGCCCTGTTCTATCAATGGAATGTGCTCGTGCCAGGCCATTAAGTGCCGCAACGTCATCATTATGTTCATCATCATCGTCAAAGTACTTTAACGATTCATTTATTTATGACTCATGGAACTAGCCCGGCTGTTAACAAGTCTGAACGTAAAACTTGTTTGCTGCGTCATCTATGCATAATATTACTATCTGAAATACTATATTTGGATATGTATATATTTTTTCTTGACTACTTTTTGTGATTATTCTACAGTTTATAAGTGTGTTAAATCTAGCATTAAATTATGATATCAGCTTGGACTCATATCTGAACGATACGTAAACACCTTGCTGAACATGACTGGCACATTTGGATAATGGTCTAGAAAAGTAACTTAATTATGATAGAAGATAGCTTTTTGTGTGTATCGTATTGAATTCAAAATACTCTTCAAATAACTGCGAAGATCACGTTTAGTTTATGCACTGAGCGCTAGAGGGCGCAAGAAAAAAGCAGACATGTCCGCTAGAGGGCGCAAGGCATAAGGCAGCCAGCAATAAATAAATGTTGGACGGAAAAAACTTTAATACGAGGGTGGATTGATAAGTTTCCGGCCTGACCAAGAGATGGCGCCACTAGGCCTACCTTGAGGTGGCGTTCTATAGTACCATCCTTAGATAGCTTGTAGCTATAGTTTCAGCCCGATCGCCATGTTAGTTTAGATTTGAGAGCACACTGAACAAGACGCCTCTGTGTTTTTCTTGAAAATGGAAAAGCTGGAAAATCGTGCTGTCATCAAATACTATATGAAGGGGTTAAAGCAGAAGGAAATTAAAAAAAAGATGGACTCAACACTGGGGACATCCTCCCCATCATATTCAACCATTAAGCAGTGGGTTTCCGAATTTAAAAAAGGTCGTGTGAGCACCTCTGATGAGCCTCGCTCAGGACGCCCTGTTGAGATCACAACTCCAGATATGATCGAAAAAATCCATCAAATAGTGCTGGAAGACCGCAGATTAAAAGTGCGTGAGATAGCTGAGACCTGCAAGATGTCATATGAACGTGTGCAAAATATTTTACACCAACATTTGGATATGGAAAAGCTCTGCGCAAGATGGGTGCCGCGTTTGCTAACAGTCGACCAAAAATTGATTCGAAAAAACATTTCTACCGCCAATTTGACGTTGTATAAGCGTAATCCAAGCGAATTTTTGCGTCGATTCATAACCGTTGACGAAACTTGGGTCCACCACTACACTCCTGAAACCAAAGAACAGTCTAAACAGTGGATTGGACCAGGGAACCAGCTCCAAAGAAGGCAAAAACCATTTTTTCAGCAAACAAGGTTATGGCTACTGTTTTTTGGGATGCAAGAGGTATTATATACATTGATTACCTTGAAAAGGGTAAAACTATCACTGGTCAATACTACGCAGACTTATTGCAATGTTTGAGCCACAAGGTGAAAATTAAACGATCTCATCTGGCGAAGAAATGAATCTTGTTTCATCACGATAAAGCACCAGCGCACAAGTCAATCGTTGCGATGGCTAAAATCAACGATCTGAAGTTTGAATTGATGCCGCACCCTCCCTACTCTCCAGACCTAGCCCCGAGTGACTATTATCTGTTTCCTAACCCCAAAAAATGGCTTGGCGGTAAGAGATTTGCGGACAATGAAGAAGTAATCGAAGCTGTAAATGGGTATTTTGAGGAGCTTGACGAATCAGTCTATAGAGATGGCATTACTAGACTAGAACACCGCTATGAGAAATGTATCAGCCTTGGAGGAGATTATGTTGAGAAATAAAAAAAAAATTCTTAAAAACGTTGTTTTTCTTGGTCAGGCCGGAAACTTATCAATCCACCCTCGTATAATGACTTTATTAGCTAATTCTTGTGAACTGATCATTGTGCTTTCGAAAAACTAGTTCATGGCTCATGATTGTCTAGCTGCACAACTTAATGCATATAAGTGCATGTATCTAGTTTCTAAACTAGTTTCTATATGTAAATTACAGCACTTAGTAGAAATGGAATATAGCATCTAGTTAATTTAACTAGTTATATATAATTATGTTCATACTATATACTCAAAAGTGCTTATCATTGCGGTTATGAACTTTTACCAAAAGCAGTTGTGAACTTGCATTTCTATAATATTATTATCTTTTACCCACAAAAAAAAGCAGATAATTTTGGCAAATTTGTGAACTTGCATTTCTATAATATTATTATCTTTTACCCACAAAAAAAAGCAGATAATTTTGGCAATTACTACTATATAAAATAATATATAGTGTTATATAATATAATACTATATATAAAAATATATATTATATAACCTTGAAATCTAAATATACATAGTTTGTGGTAAATTTTTTTTTAACTTATTTTATAAAAGTTTAACCAAAAAATAGTATTCTTTGCTTAAAGCATTTTTATAAGCTCTACGCTTCATTAAAAATTTAAGTACCCTCCAGTAAATCATGTGCAATTAAAAATTTTTTAGTTACAAAGCTGACAGCATAAGATCTTTTGAAGTATTGAAGATAATTCTATAGAAAATACTACTTTTTTTTACCATATTTGCCACATATTTTTGGATTTGCTGAATCCGAGCCCATTATCCCCAACATCTTCCAATTTCATTGATATAATATTTAAATATTCGTTTATAAATAATGCCAAATTCTAAAAGGTATTAAATAATTAAATAAAATGGTAAGCCTTTCAAAAATGTTGACATGTCTACCCACATATATCATCGTATTATATTGTATTGTTTTTGCAAGATTAATGGATAGCTTACATATACAAAGTGGGTCTTAAACCTCGAAGAAACCTCAAGATAGTGTAAGATATAAGTCCACGAGCTTAACCTTGCAAAATGAAACCCTTTAAAATAGATATTTTTTGTTTCTTTACCTAAAGAAATGCTTATCATGAGTCAGTTTATGTCTACTTTGCATGTGATATAAAACATATGGTAAAAAAAAATATATGTTCGTTATTTGTACTGCTTGGCACAGTCAGTGTACTATTTATGCGCACACTTCTAACTTTAAAACTCAATTCATGTCAATTATTTTGCGTATTGATTATCTAAAATCTTCCTTGGCTCTCAACTTAATCCTAAATTAAAACTTTATGAAAAATTTTAGAGCTCTAGCCTTCACCATTTGGACAGTTCGACAAAAGTATTATCCCTTTTCTTTTTGGGGCCGAATTATCCAAAACGATAAATAGTGTTTTTTATGCTATATAACGAAAGTGGATTCGGCAAAAAAGAAGAAAATTCATACTATACAAACTTCAAGAGATATTGAGGAATAAATTAAAAAGTTCCATATGATATGTTTTTCGAAAAAAATCTTAAAAACGATTCTTAAGAAATAAAAAAAGAATGTAATTTTCGTATTTCTCGGCCCAAAACTATCAAAAAACACCTTCTTAGGTTCACTCTATGACCCTTAAATTTTCAAACTAGTGTAACACTAGTCGATAAAATTAACACTTTTGTTTTCTCCAGAGATGAGACTTATAATTTATGTTAGGGCAATGTTTCAGCATTCAAAATGCGTTTTTTTAATTATCGTCTCATAGCTGGTTTTTTTTTGGCTATTGAGGTCATAAAAACTGTACTAATTTGAATTTTTCCAATTTTTTAATTTTTCATTTTTTACTCCGATATTTCCCTTAATCTGGTTTGCACATCTCGGAACCTCTTGTTCACTTTGTATCGTTTACATTTTGGTTGGAACTATTGCTAGTTCTTTATTTTTAACCCCGACGCAAAAAAGAGGGGTGTTATAAGTTTCACGTGTCTGTCTGTCTGTCTATGGCATCATAACTCCCGAACGCATGCAGTGATTTCAATTTAGTTTTTTTTTGTATTAAAGGTGACTTATTGCGAGTGTTCCTAGACATGTTTGATGAAAATCGGTTGAGGCGTTTAAAAAAATACGTCGCGTTGGGGGACCGCTCCTAAACTAACAATTTAAATACAAATAGTCTAATAAAGCAACAAAGATGAACTTAAAAAACAAAATTAAGAAAATACTTCAAAAACTTCCATAGAATTACTTCAAAAAATTTGCATGTAAGATACGACCGTCAACGACGTCTGCCCTCGCGTATCCCCCAACGCGACGTATTTTTTTTAGAATAGATTAGATTCTTAGGTACTTTAACATTAAGTTTCTTTTATTATTTTTTATTTTTAAAGGGAAATTACTTAAGTTCTTGTGTCGGGGGTTTTTTAAATTTTAATTTATATCTTCTAAATAAATTAACACAATTTTAGTAACAATATTGATTATACTTAATAACGATTAAGCATTTTCTAAGGAGGAACATTTTCTTATGCAAGACATGAACCATTTATCCACACTATGAACTATGAGTGTAAATATAAGCAATTCCCCTGAGTTATGCTTACTAGTTTTGGGGCAAAGTATTCGGTATGAAACCAGTTCGTTTTGATGAAATTGAAAGCAATAAATATGTGGTTTCAAAACGAATCCGAATAAGATAATTTTTATTCGGAATAAGATAAGTTATTCGGATTCGTTTTCCGAGCGAATCTGTAAGTGAAACATTTCTGCCTACATATATCATTATTATATTATATTGTATTGTTGCTGCAAGATTCATGGGCCTCAAACCGCGAAGAAACCTCAAGATAGTGTAGGAGTAAAAAAAATGTCCAAAATCAGTTAAGTACAATCAGAGATAATTGCGTTTAAGGGGGGATACCAGTTTAGACCGATCAAAAAATCGACCTATTTTTATTGCATAAATTTTTAGTATAACTAGTCAAGAATATGTGGTCAAATTTTGAAAGCAAAATTCGCATTATTCCCAATGCTATGAGGACTTAAATGACCGCCCGTCGGTCCGGAGTCGAAACGCGCGGTAGTTAGAACGAAGCGTTTTTCTCGAAACGACTTTTTTCAAACTTATGCGCATTCTAGCTTGAAAAATCAAGATCAATTGTTCTGAAATTTTGTGGGAACATTCTCTATTCAATTGAAATCTTGATGAACCTAATTCTGGGATTATATAATTATTAAAAATATGTTTTTTATGCAAAAAAAATATGGTATAAAACCATAACTTTGTCTTCAAACACCTCAAAAAAATCAATTTAAAATTTTTTTTATACAATCAGGTTCATATTCTTAGGAAAAAAAAAAAATTTAATGATTACATATAAAAATGGCTTCCACAGGAATGCCCACAAGCAAAATACTCCGATGGCAATCGTCCATGGACAGCACGATCTAACGACACTATTTCCCGCGGAAATTACTTGAGAAAATTCTTGAGTCTTCTTCAAAATATGAATAAAATATTCCCAAATTTAAAAAAAAAAAATCTGTTTATTCATTCCCTAAGTAAAAAATTCACGAAAAACAACAAAATCTCGGTCTCCTAAACCGGTCTCCCCCCTTAAGCAAAAACACTTTTTCTAATTTCGAAAAAAGGGATATTTCGAAATATCTCGAAATCCGTTTCATGAACATTTTTGAATTGTATTTTCGGTTTAGTGTGCTATTTTACTACGGAAATGACTAATATGTGGATTGTGTATTAAGGAAGTTTTCAAAATAGTTCAAATTCTCAAGATTCTCGAACTCTATTTTAGGGAATCTTTGGATCAAAGTATTTGACTTTCAAAAATCTACAAATTCTCGGGGAAAGACAAAATTTTAGCTATCGTTATTTTGCAACTCTATTTGAGAAATTAGTTTAAATTTTGGCTAATTCTCATATTTGACTTTGAGGAATCTGAAATTCTCGATCTAAGGAAATTTTAAAAATAATTCACATTCTCAAGATGCTCGAGCTCTATTTAGGAAAATTCGGTTATCTTTACATACGAAAATCTTTCAATTTATTGATAAATAATAAGTAGCTAAATAAATAATTCTTATATTTGACTTTCGGATTGGAAACCTTAAAATTAAGCGTTAACTCTACAAATTCTCCATCTAAGAAAATCTTGAAAATAATTTAAATTCTCAAGATTCTCGAGCTCTATTTAAGGAAATCCGGCTATCTTTGCATTCGAAAATCTTTCAATTTATTGATACATAATAAATAGTTAAATAAATAATTCTTATATTTGACTTTCAGAAATCCACAAAAACTCGATTTAAGTATATGGAAAATATTGCATTATTTAAAAAACAAACTTTCTGAAACGCTTTAAACGCTTAGAAAACTGTGGCCCGGAGGAATCCCCTTATGATGCCTTTACTTTTTTAGAGTGCAGAAAAATGTCTGTTTACACTTTTCGTTTTTTATAGCCTTTGAGTTATATCAAGGGATCTCAATTTATCTCTGCCCTCGGGATAAATATATTTTGGCTCTTTTTTTTTCTGGGTTTGCAAGTCCGTGGAGAACTGCAATTACTCCAACCCTTGGGAACAATCTTTTTTCGCGCCGTGGATTTTACTCTTTGGCAATTTTTGTGTTTTTTTGCACATTAAATGCTTTTGGAATGACAATCTCATGATCGGAATAGAACTTTAATGGCTTGCAATAATTTTTTAAAGCTAGTGTGCGAATAATTTGTCTGCCCACTGTAAGCAATAAATAGATTTATTTGGCAAAATTGAGAGCTTTAAATTGTTGCACAGGTGTCTTTAAATGTTTGAACCTCCCCCGACATATTAGCTGGAATGTTCATAGACACCAAAACACACACACACACACACACGCATAATATGTATATATACATAGGTATATAATATACGTCTAGAAACCGGTTGGCCTTGCCTCAAGCACACAAAAAAACACACACACTCACACGCAACTTGCTAATTTAAACAATTGCAATTTTAGGTATATAAATATTTGTACATATGTTATGTATATAAATATATAAATCAAGTTTTGTATGCGCATTTACCCAAAAAAAAAGTTGACAAAAAGGATTGTTTTTTTTTTTGTAAATCGTTTAATGATTTTTTTGACACTTGCTCGTTGTTGACACTCTGAAATATTCCAGACGACTGACGGACCGACCGACACTAAAGCTTTTAAAGCCAACAACTGACTGACTTACGTAGTTCATGATGATTTTTTCTTTTTTCTCGTTCTAGATATGTATGTATGTATATATATAGCGTGTGTGTGTGTATGTTAGTATATACTATGTTTTCTATGTGAGCGTGATAAGGCATGCCAAAAAGCAGTAACAAATTTGAATGACTAGCGGCGAATGACAAAACAAAAGCGAATGGACAAGTGTAGCAAAAAGGAATGACGAATAAGTCGACATGCCACAAAAAGGTGAATTGTCTGCGCGTGATTAAGGTCTCCAAAAAAATGAATTAATCGACTTATAATTGACGATTTACAAAATCGCGAGCGATTTGCACAACATTTGCGGCTAAGCGCAGGCGCACTCTAGCTGCGAGGGCGGTTTGTTAAGTTCTGTCCATACAAAAAGGCTTCTTATAAAGTAACAGCTGTTCATAAACATTTGCAGTTAGTCTCTACAATATTATAAAAGTGAATTTCGTCTGCTGATTAAGGGGTCCGGTGGTCTAGAATTTTCGAAAAATCGAATTTATTTCATATATTTCGAAAGTATAGGCTTTTGAGAATATACTGTCAAATTTTTGGAAGGATAATCCCAGTATTTTCGATTCTACAGCCGTTTTAGCTGGTAGAGTCAGATTATATCAGTCAGAAAATATCCACTCTTAAAACTTTAAACAGAATTATCTCAAAACTACTTTTTTGGTCTGGTGTTGTCGAAAAAAAAAACTATCCAACCAAATCGTCTGAAATTTTGATATGTTGTTCACAACATCATCGGCTATCGCCCGAACTAGAATCATATTATTATTTGAATTATTTCGAAAATAACCCGATTTTTAGAGTGTCAAATTCGAAATAGCTCTATTTTGTCAAATATTTTTTTTTTTTTTATTTTAGTTCGGGACATAGCTACTGTCATACTGATTAATAATTTTATTGGATTTTGTGTTTCACATAAATAGAAGAGCCAAAATGGACAACACCGTCCAGGTCCAATTTATTGGGAGGGTCAACTTCAACGCCATTTTTAAAATTATTAAAATTTGTATTTTTTTTATTTTTGTACCTGTATAAAAGTAGTTAAATAAAAAGCCTCAAAAATTTAAATATCGTTTTTCATTTTTTTATTGCCAACAAAAATTCCTGAAAATACCCTAAAATTTCGAGCTCTAGACCACCGGGACCCCTAAAGTTCAAAAGTTCTTTATTTTCTTAAATTTTGGAATATTTTGGAACTCAGAAGAAGATTAAATTAGAAATTAAACAAATACTAAATAAAATTTAAATATAGTAAAAAAATGGCTTACGTAAAGTCCGGCGCGGACGACTTTGGGATACCCTGTACCACTAGCTTGCAATAAAATCCGGTTCCTTCATTTGACATATTGTTTCTATGGGAGCTATATGATATAGTCAACCGATTTCAATAAAATTTGGCACAGTGCTTAAATACCTTAAAAAAGATCTGAATCCCTAATTTATTTCAAATATCTTTACAAACAAACCAAACACATCGAATTTTGTATAAAAAACGTTATTTTGGACCGATTGGTCCTATGGGAGCTATATGATATAGTTAACCGATATGGATTAAATTTAGTAAAGTGCTAGGGAACTATAAAAAACTTACGAATGTCAAATTTGGTCCCAATATCTTAACAAACAAACGAAACACAACAAATTTAGTTAAAAAATCGATTTTTGGAAGATCGGCCCTATGGGAGCTATATGATATAGTCAACCGATTTTGTTCAAATTTGGCACATTGCTTAAGTGCTCTAAAAAATTTCCAAACGCCAAATCTAGTTACGATATCTTTATTAAAAAACAAAATATTGCGAATTTTTCTTAAAAAAAGTTATTTTGGCCGATCGGTCCAATGGGAGCTATATGATATATAGTTAACCGATTTTGATGAAATTTGGTACAGTACTTGGGAACCATAAAAAAATTTTAAATACCAAATTTGGTTACGATATCTTTATGAACAAACGGATTATCCATCTAAAACCTTTTTTTTTGTCGAGGTTGTCTCAAACACCTATATGGGAGCTATATAATTTATACCCGATATCAAAAAAATAAAATAAACTTGTCTCCTATGGAATAATATGGGATCCAATGTGAAAGTCTGGTTACTGTAGCTCTTACCATTTCTGAGATGTAGGCGTTAAATCGGACTGACGGGCGGACAAACGGACATGGGTATATCGACTTCTCAATAGAGAAGTCAGGGTGAATAACCCTGATCATATTTTAGGTAACTTTGGGGTGTCTCCGACATCTCCTTCTATATGTTACATACATTTTCGGCTTGCACAAACTTAATATACCCTTGGTACCATACGGTACAGGGTATAAAAATGGTGTCGGGCGCGGACGACTTTGGGATACCCTGTAAAATCCGGTTCCTTCATAAAAACTAAAAACAGAAGAATTTTTAGGCAAAACGAATTTGTTTTTGACCGATCGTTCCCATGGGAGCTATATTATATAGTCTTCCGATTTTAATAAAGCTTGAAATAAAATCCAGGTTCTTCATAAAAAACCAAAAACAGAAGAATTTTTAGGCAAAAAAATTTGTTTTTGAACGATCGTTCCCATGGGAGCCATATTATATAGTCTTCAGATTTTAATACAATGTAGTGCAATGATTAAGACCAATTAAAAACTTACAGGTGCCAAATTGAATTCCAACATCTGCAAAAACAAACGAAACCGATTATGTTCAAATTGGTACATTGCTTAAATACTTTAAAAAACTTATAAATTATAAATCTGGTTACGATATCTTTGTTAAAAAATTAAATATAGCCAATTTTGTATAAAAAAAGTTATTTTGGCGGATCGGTCATATGGGAGCTATATTATATAGTCAACCGATTTTGTTAAAATTTGGTACAGTGCGTGGGAACTATAAAAAACTTTCGAAAGCCAAATTTGGTTGCGATATCCTTATAATCAATCGAATTATTCATCTAAAACTTTTATTTTTTATCGAGGTCGTCTGAAAACATTCCTATGGGAGCTATATAATTTAACCCCGATATCAAAAAAATAAAATAAATTTTCCTATGGAATAATATGGAATCTAATGTGAAAGTCGGATTATGACGGACATGGGCATAACTTTGGGGTTTGCACGAAAAATGAACCTTCGGAAAAAAGAGTTTTATAGGGGAATTTTGGGTCGAGAAAAACGAAAAAAAAATCGTGAATTTTTTTTTCTATAAAACCGTTTTTGAGATTTTTACGAAAAACATATTTTTGATCACTTTTTTCAGTTATTCCTCAATATATCGTGAACAAAATTAAATTTATTAATCAAAATTCTTCGCATAAGGGAGTAAGAAAAAATATGGCGACTAACTTTAAATATTCTCTCTACATCGTCATAAATAAAAATCAATTTCGGCATCCATCTGGTGGTGTAGTCCAAAATAATTCCGGACGCCAAATATGGATACGATACTGACTATGAAGCCTAGTAAGCCGAATTTAAATCAAATATGAGTCCCAAGGCGCTATCATATTTAAAATCTATTGCCATCTCTTGTGATACTGACATCAAAAATATCTTTTTGTAAGCTATATACAAATGCTATATTCCACAATCGTTAGTGTTAGAGTTAAAACATTATTTAAGTAATTTAGTAAATAAAAATAAATTTAAGAAACGTATATAAAAAAAACATAGCCTTGTCTATACAATGGAAGGTAAATTAAGCTTGAACCGTTTGTGAAATATCAGCATTTATAAACAAAAGTCGAAGTAGTTCTACTATTTCTAGAGAACGAAATTTGAAACGAACGAAAACTTTTAGAAGTGAGTTTTTCTTTTTTTGAATTTTATTATTATAATGTAGAAAATATAGCTTTTAGGAGGCACTTTAATCAATTATTCTAGCTCTTATAAAGTTTATGAACAATCATGTTGGGCTCATTAAAATTCTTTGGTCACCTGATTTATGTGTATTTGATGAGCCCATGTATTTGCATTTTGACCAATAGATATAGAATCTTTATTATATTTTAACAGGACATTGATTCTCAGCATTGCTTACGCATATTTTTTGGAAGATCTGCCCTATGGGAGCTATATGATATAGTCAACCGATTTTGTTTAAATTTGGTACATCGCTTAAGTACTCTAAAAAACTTCCTGTTGTCAAATCTGGTTACGATATCTTTATTAAAAAACGAAATATAGCGAGTTTTGTATACAAAAAGTTATTTTGGTCGATTGGTCTTAGGGGACCTATATGTTATAGTCAACCGATTTTGATCAAATTTGGTACAGTGCGTGGGAACTATAAAAAACTTTCGAAAGCCAATATGCGATATCTTCATAAACAATCGAATTATTCATCTAAAATTTGAAACCCCCTATGGGTATGGGAGCTATTTAATTTAATCCCGATATCAACAAAAATAAAATACACTTGGTTCCTATGGAATAATATGGGATCTATTGTGAAAGTTTGGTTACTCTAGCTCTTTCCATCTGAGATCTAGGCGTTCAAACGGACAGACGAACGAACGCACAGACGAACATTGGTATATCGACTTCTCTAGCCACCCTGGTCATATTTTATGTAATTTGGGGCTGTCTCCGACTCCTTCTATATGTTACCTTTGTACCATACAGTACAGGGTATAAAAAGCGAGGGGTGCTTAAAATTAAATACTATACATAAATCCATCCATATAATCTTATTCCAAATTAATAAGTCATAATTGATTATCGGAATTTTCAATTCCTGTAATACAAGCTCTTGATATTTCAAAATTATTTTCTACTTTTTAGTTCGGTTTGCTATTAAAGCGTGCTTTTTAGCTTTTTAACTAGAATTTTTTATTTTTAAGACTAAAAATTATTCTTTTAATCCTGATGATCCTAGTCAGGCCATTAGAACAAAATATATTAAATAATTATTTTGTCATCAGTCCTTGACCCCTGTGCAAATTTTCAAGATAACCAGACTTCTTGAAATCGGTGAAAAATACACTGAAAGATTTCGTTACATACATACAGATCGTTAATATGATCATGTTAAAAAAAACAAATTCTTGCAAAACCCTCGATTTTGAGAGAGAAATTCGTGATTCATCTAAAACATTAAACATTAATTTTCTTAACCTATTTTTTATCGAAAGTAGGAAAAAATCGAAAATTGTATTGGCCTCAAGGATGTGCATCGGAGAAATTACCCAATACCCGAAATTCTCTAGATGGCTATGTAGAATTAAAACAAAAAAGAGTCTTAAGGTCTTGTCGAAAATGGGAAAAAATAAGAAAATGGGCATCGGTGGGACTTCCTCTATTGCCAAAGTTCTCTAGATGGCTCCGTAGAATTGAAAAAACAAGGATTAATTTTTCTTAAACTTTTGTCGGACGTGCCGAATTTCTCTAGATGGCTATGTCGAATTGAAGAAAAACATATTTGTTTTTCTTAAAGTCTTGTCGAAAGTGGGAAAAAAGAAAAAAATAATATTGTGCTCAAAGTGGGCATCGTTGGGATTCCTCTATTGCCAAAGTTCTTAAGATGGCTCCGCAAAATTAAGAAAAATATTTTATTTTCGTAGTTTTGTCGAAAGTGGGATCTTTCTATTGCCGAAGTTCTTTAGATGGCTCCGTAGAATTGAACAAAAAAAAAAACCATTGGGTTCCTCTATTGCCGACGTTTTCTAGATAATAATTCTACGAAGCATTAAAAAAAAAAATATTTTTTCTTTTAGAAAGTTATATCGTATGTAAGTAAATATTATGCAATATCGATGGGTATCGTTAAGATTTCCCCGATATCAAAAAGATCCGTAAAATTGCAAAAAAAAATTATATTTTCCTGTAAAGATTTTTCATAAGTTGAAAAAGTTTTAATGACCTATATTATAACTTCAAAAGAGCAGTTTTAGTTCCGAAAATGAAATACATAATACAAAAGTGAGCTAAATTAAGACCTAATTGAGGAAATAAATATTTTTTTTTCAACGTTTGGACTGATAAAGAGTTCCAAGACTGGAACAAGCGCCTAATTTGAGGGCTTACTAAAAACGTATTATTTGTAAGGAATACAAAGTTTAAAAAGGGTATAATAATTCGAGCTATAACAATGGATAATGAAACTACTAATTATCAAACTGCCCTCGTATATTTCGCGTGTTTCTGGTTTTTATGCACAAAGCAACAACTCCAAATAGAGTAAATAACTTTGACAATTATTGAGACACACTTGTGGTCGAAATTATTGAGTTACGAGACTTAAAGTTAAAAATAATAAATAAAAATATCAAAGAAATCACTTGGAACCGACAAAAGAACTCAAGTTCGATTATATCAGATATTTATCAATGCTGCGAATGCAAAATTTTGTTTACGTGAAGATCAAATTAAATTAGAACATGATACTCAAAAAATATATTTGCTGATTTGGCATATCCGCTGGTAGATTATTCAGAGTTATATTTATTATATTGCAAAATATTGCAGACATAAATAGTAAATAATAATAGTTCTAAGAACTTGTGGATACATTCATAAAAATGCCTATAGAGCATCATAGCCATTGTTGATGTTTTTTTTTTTTTAGCATCTAGGTTAGGTACGATGGAAAGCCCAATCGTAAGACTTAACTTACTAAGTTGATTCAAGATTCTAAAACTGAAACTAATGAATACCCCTACCAGTGGAGCGAGCCAAAGGGCAGTTTTCGGGTTAGGACCCGAGTTGAAAGTCTTTTGTTAGCTCTGATATGCACTTCGAAGTGAAGAACCCCCAAGTCAAAATTCTAGATCCGCACCTGAGCTCTACTGTATATCGAAATTTTTTAAGATATACAATTTTGCGAAAAATAAAAGCAACATCTTTTAAGCTGTCGAATCAATTAAATATCAATCGAATTTTATCCATAAGACAAACTGTCTAGGTGTCAAATATATCGTTTAAAAATTATGCAATCAACACTTTTGACTGACTTTATCTAAGTATTTCAGATCTAAGACAAAAAGCATTAAAGATTTCTGGCACTTTGAAATTACTCACATAAATCTCTGATTGCGAGCTTGGTCCTACAATATTTTCAAAAGACTTTCACAACAAAAGACTATTTTTGTGTCCAAATTGATTGGACAGTGATATGAGACAGATCTGTGGATTACTGCTTTGAAATAGAGTAAAGAAACTTCTGGCAAAACACCCTCGAGTATACAATCGATTACAATAGGTTACATGAAAATTGTTAATCGTGACATTATATTTTATGGAATTGTCGATAGTCCACCAACGATAAACGAAGTGAAAGATGCTATTAAAGCGCTTAAACGTAACAAGGCCCCAGGTAACGACAACATATGTGCAGAAATTCTCTTTCAAGCAAAGAATCTGGGTAGAAGAAGTTCTTCCAACCTCATGGAACGAGGGCATTCTGATAAAAATACCGAAGTAAGGTGATGCTAAAGAGTGTAACAATTACCGAGGAATAACTTTGCTCCCTCTACCCAGCAAGTTATTTAGCCGCATCATATTAAAACGTATATCCGATGCAGTTATCGCTACAGTTTGGGTTCCGAGAAAACCACTCTTGTGTCGATTTGATAAATACCGTTCGCATAGTTTTAGAGCAGTGCTACGAGTTTCGAACCCCATATAAAAGCATTCTTCGATTTCATGAAAGGAATGGACAGTGTGAATAGACGCTATCTCTGCAGACTCCTCGAAAAATCGAGGCATGCCGCCGAAAATCTGTAAGCTAATCAAGGCCATATAAAACGATTTGAAATGTCGAATCTTGCACTGTGGAAAACTATCAAATCCATTTGACATGACAACTGGGGTAAGACAGGGCTGTATCCTATCGACAATTCTTTTCCTTCTTGTTGTTGAAGATTTTCTGCGCTCAGTCTTAAGTCGCAAAAGCGGTATTCAATGGACACCCTTCAACCAACTTGAAGATCTGGAGTATGCTGACGATGTTTGCCTTCTAAGACATGCACCTAGACACCTGCAAACAAACAGTACTAATACCCTAGCCACTGGACTGCAGCTTGGTATTAGCAAAACCAGAGTGATGGTTCAACTCGGGACCGTCACTCAAAATCTATGACGAGGACGTGGAGTGCAATTTGGTTACTCCACAGGGAGGTGCAGATGAAGATATTGCAGCGAGAATTTACAAAGCGAAAGCGGCGTTTGATATACCTACTTTGCGAAATTTGGAAATCCAGACAAATTTTTACAAAAACCAAAATATGAATTTTCAACCCTAACGTCAAATCTATCCTGTTTTATGGCTGCGAAACTTGGAAACGCACGAGAGGAACAGACGCAAGTTCTTGCGCCAGATTCCACATATATGGTGGCCCAACCGTATTAGTAATGTAGATCTCTGGAATGTAACTCATCAGTAGAATGCGCCAGTAGAAGTATGCGAGAGGAAGTGGCGATGGATTGGTCATACCCTTCGGAGATCCAACGAGAACCTCGCTCGACAGGCACTTCGAGCCCTCAGGGGAGAGGTTGATGCGCCAGCAAAAACATGGAGAAGATTTATTGATCATGAACTACAAGCCGCCAGCTACTCATGGAACAATATCTGTCGTGAATTCCGTAGTAGAGTTCGCTACAAGAGGATGGTCGAGACTGGGAGTCGAGGATGAGAGAAGAAGAGAGAAGTGCATCAATCGGAAGTGGCGATGGATTGGCCATACCCTTCGGAGATGCAACGAGAACCTCGCTCGACAGGCACTTCGTTGGAACCCTCAGGGGAGAGGTCGCAGCGTTTTGCGCCTGCAAAAACTGGAGAAGATCTATTGATTATGAACTGCAATCAACCAGCTACTCATGGAACGATATCTGCCGAGAATCCCGTAATAAAGTTCGCTACAAGAGTATGGTCGAGGCCACTATGCTCCACTGGGAGTCGAGGATGGCAGAAGAAGACTTGAAGATTGAACTTTCGTAAAAATGTGTTTTTTAGGATTATTTTGAGTCGAGAAACACGAAAATGACAAATGTACGGCAGAGCTATTGTAGTTAGAATTATAGATGCTATGGAACCAGGTACGAAACATCCAGTCTTCACTCACACATTTGTATGATAAAAATATCGTCTTTTATGTCGTTTCATATTTTAGAAATGGAAAATTGCAAAGCACGCTTGAAAGATGATCGAAAATTTTCCCCCATGAGCTGTGTAATAAACTCAAAAAACCCCATAAACTGGATTTCACTGTCTGAAAAACCTGAAGTGCTGGGGTTTTTTTTTTTTTTGATGGGGCCTAACGACCGCAAAACCATATGTTCACACCATTTTTTTATTGTAGCTACTTAACAAAAAGTTGTACGATAAGAATTATTTTGAAAGTAATATCTAGTACGTAATCATGCTTAAAAATTACCTAAAAACAGCAACTTCGATAAAAATAATCATGTTGAACTCAAAAAACAAAATCAGATCGAAATTCTATCATTTCTAAATTCTATACATTTGGTTTAGCTCTCGCCAAGATCATAAATCTCTCATTTAATATTACCTGCAGATTCGTTTTTGGGCTGGGAATTGCCCGTAGTTTTATACTCCTTGCAGTTAATAGAGCCCATTATGGTTATGTACGATCTTGATTTGCTTACAAAATCAACGCTGAATGAACTAGACGGCAGTCTGTAAAATATAAAAGAAATAATTTACTTAATATAATATAATATATGGATAAGAGCATAAAATTTAACTACCTGTTTCTTGCCGCTACTAATGTATTAAAATGTTTACAGCTTATTCGATTGGCAAGAAATAACAGCTGACGATAATTTAATTGCAACCTAAAATAAAAAAAATTGAGCTTAAAAAATAAGTAAATTAAGTTAATTACAAAATAAATTAAATGGGTTTTTGTAAGATTTCTAGTTCGTAACAAAAAAAAAAAAAAGCCCAACTGCTGTGGGCTGGCTAGTACTTTGTATATAAAGTTAATTTGGTGGCATTTCGAATGTGTCTCGGTTTATAATCTTTTAAGTATATTATTATGCCGTTAACAAATTGTTTAGTTAATTACACGTTCCATTATGTTGTACACATTCGCTTTTGTTTATACTTTTGCAATCTCTCTTTTACACACACATAAACACACACAATAACTGACTCTCTCACTGTATGCTGCTGATAAACACTCCGGGCCATTTGAATAGTACGCTAGGTTTTATATATGCTTTAATTTTTTAAAATATTTATGATTATTATATTATCTTATTAATTATCATCCAGTTATTTTTGCTTTATATTTAATTTTTCAAAATTTTTTAAAGTTTTTTAGCGATTTAGAGATTCTTAGAGCTACTAACCACGTACTATTTTTTTTTAATTCCGATTACTTATCGAGTTATTGATAACTGAATTTTGGGTTTTAAATGTTTAGTCTTTTGTTTGACAAGCCATATCTCCTAAATGAATAAAGATATTGAATTTTTAGCGAATTTTTTCCATTACACATGAAATATTAAATTAAAAAAAATTGTGCCTTTATTTTAAATTATTTTTGTTTGTAATTTCTCATCATTTTATTATTTTACAATTTAAAAGTGATCTTCCACTTAAAAAAAAAGTGAATGTTATTTTAAGCTTATAAATACACGAAGAAAAACAAAAAATAAAAAGTTTATAATTCCTAGAATTTCCTTTCCTATTTTTGTGGTGGTACAGTACCATAAGCATAATTTCTCGGAATTGAAAGATAATAAGTTAAAACTTGAAAAGATTATTCGTTTTCACATTTTAAAACTTCAATAATAACAATGAATATTATAACCCCGTCTCCAGATATTTAAGGTCAAAGGTAAAAAAAATCGCTTTTTGAAATCGCCAACCAAGATTTGGCATTAAATTTTAACAGGCTACTTTTGAAAGTAAATAAAGATTTTAAAGTAAAAAAATATATGTTAAATAACAAAATTAAGCTTTAAATTAAGTTTTTCGTCTCGAAATTCAAGTCTGAATTTTTTTTTTTTGTAATTCAGGCTGAAATTCTATAGTATTTTCCTCGAACGCAGAGCGCCTAAGGGGCCGCCTTCTCACATAAGGTCACCCTTGGAAGATGGTATCCAAGAGCTAATCAGAGGGTTGTGAGCTACTTGGATCGTTTAGTTAGGGAATCGTCGCTGGTCAGTCCCATGGTCCCATGAGACAATCAGACAACTTTCCGCGCAAGCGAACCCCAAAGACCGAAACCCCCCACCAACCAACCCTAGGACTTAGCCCACATCAGGTTCGTCGCGCTATAGAAGACGTAGGTCTGACTAAACTTTGCCAAGATACGATGGAATATAAAAACATTTTGAGGTTTTCCCTTTCGTATTATAATACAGCTAAAATCTGATCTAGATCTGCAGTTCAAGACAATATCCATGCGAATATGACGGACACTGTTGATATTTCCAGGTCTTCACCCTTCTGTAGTAGAGTGCGAATCCATGAATAGAAAAGACCGAATGTAGCTAGAAGATTCTGCGGTTCCTCCTTGCTTAAGACCCTCTAAAATCTAACTTAGATCTGCCAAGAATTGACTTAAATCTGCTCAGATCTAAATGAACTTTGCCAAGATACAATGGAATATAAAAACATTCTGAGGATTTCCATTCCGTATTATTATTTAGCTAAAATCTGAACTAGATCTGCAGTTCAAGACAATATCGAAAACTGTTGATATATCCAGGTCTTCACCCTTCTGTAATAGAGTTCGAATTGGCCGGATGTAGCTAGATAAGGTTCCTCAGGTTTCTCATTGCGTAAGATTCTCTAAAATCTAACTTAGATCTGCCAAGAATTGACTTATATCTGCTCTGACTAAGCTTTTAAGTTATTCAATGAACAAAAAACCAAAAATATAAAGAAAACTAAAATAAAAAAAGTAAAAAAGCGCTACTGTAAAAACCTTAATTTAATTTTTTACGAAAAGTTTCTAGTCCCTGGTATCTTTGGCAATGCTGAACGTCAAAATAAAACACGTTTTTTCTAAAGGAAAAGTCATCGAGAATATTAAATGGATATATATCTGCTCAATTGGGCTTTCCACGAACCAGACTCCGTATAATATGCAAATAACAAACAAGATCAAGCCATAGAACAATTTAAATCGCATAGAATACGCTTATTTTTGTGTCCGGGAATGACGACGATTTTTGTCGTAAAATCATCATCAAAATTGCCGATAGTGTGCCCCTGAAACCCTTAAGTAATCCAAGAGAATCTCCTTATAAGCGTTAGTACTAAGTCGTCTGTTATGATGTTTTTTTTGGTCTGTCTCTCCAATTACATCACTTAGTAACACTCTAACCCTTTAGTTTTAAGAGATCAATTACGATTTTATTCGCAAAGTATGGCTATTCGAAATTACGAAATAGATCACTTTGACGTCATAAGTATTGAGCCATTAAGACCATAATTAGGAGTTTAATTTTTTTGACATAATTTTCATTCTGAGCGACCACGGACTAGAAAAATTTTTGCACCCTATACATAACCTCAAAGGTAGATAAAAACGATGTTTTTTGAGTACATGACCCCAGATTTCTTAAAATCCTGACGTGATGCGCCAATTTTGATCCACGATTAGTGTAAGAAGTGTTTAACGATAAATATCGAACGTGAAATATCGGCAAGATCGAGCGCAAGGGTTGAGGAAGTAATGGAAAATATCGAAAATCAAGCACATTATATAAAAAGTAGAGAGAATCTTTTTAGAGAGGAAAAAAAATCAAATGGCCTTGGCTGTGTGAAGCACGAAGAATCCACAGACTGCTTTGCGTTGGGAAAAAAATCAATGTGGTTTTGTTCATTTGGCTCACGCATCAAATATTTATGTGTAAAACATATTGTAGAGCTTATTACAGACTCAGAAGCTCGAAATTAGTATATTTTTAATTACAAATTATAAACCAAAGACGAAAATATATATTTTAAATGGCAAACCTTCGATATAAAGCATAGAAATAAAATAAGTTAACAAAGCATTTGAAAAAATAAAGTTTTATTTAGTCGTTCAAAACAACCTTCTAAAAATGTTCAAAATTGCATTTCGAGTTTTATTTGTCAGAAAGTTATACTCAGAAGTTCATATTTTGGCGGGTATAGGACTCAAAAGTGATAAAAACTTGTTCTTACATCATATAATTATTGGGTCGTTCACTTAGTAATTTTGTTTTATCATCAGCTGATCCTATTGAATTTTTTCGCAGCCAACTTCACACTTAACCGCTTTACCTTTATATATTTGAACAGCTGATATAGTAAAGCTTTTTTGTAAAAAGTTTTGTTAAATTTTTTTTGGAATAGCTTATGTTTGTTGCCCTATCGAAGATGGAAGATCGAAAACAACACCTACGGACTATTACTTGTTAGGGTCTCTGCAAAATTTTTTGGTGGGGAGGACATCAAAAACCCCTTGGCCCAGTTTTTTGCCTGTAAGAATCAAAAATTTTATGGGCATGGAATCAATCTCTTGCCCGAAAAACGGCAAAAGGTACACAAAATAAAAATCGTCTTTAAATTGCTCTAAAAAAAAACGAATTTACTTAGTGTGAACGACCCAATAATAGTCAAACCTAAAGACGACTTAAAAGATTTCATGTCTTGATCTTTCAAGCTGGTTTTATAATAAATGAGAATTTTCTTCTGTTTTTGTTGGGATATAGCTCCTGTTACTGTGATTTACTTGGTTTCCTATACGCCTGATGCTTTGAAATCAAAATGGCAGTTAAAACAGTTTGAAATTGTCCAGAAATCAAAGGAAAATTTTAAAATCGTACAAGTTGTTAAGTTAAGGGTTACTTCTTGAAGAGAATTCTATATTTTTCAGCGATTTATTGGGTTTCCTATTCGCCTGGTACTTTGAAATCAAAATGAAAGTTAAAATAATTTCAAAATGGCCAGAAATCAACGGAGAATTTTAAAATCTTACAAGTTTTGAATTCAAGGGTCACATTTCACTACAAATAAAAGTCGCAATTCAATTTTGAACATTTTGTGCCCTAAAAGATTTTTTGTACGACAAATTGAATTTGAGATAAATGGTCAGAAACATTTATCCAAAGCGGTAAACCCTGCGGGAAAGTTGCCTTTTTGTTTTTAGGCTTTTTGGATGTTCCTTAAAGCATTATGCAACAGAAAATCCAGTGCGCAAGTTTTTACAGGTCAAGGTCAAAGCCTATTTTTACGGTTCATACTAAATTTAGAATTTTTGCTGTCGCTATCTTTTCATATTTTTTGAAATTAGATTTTAAACAATTTTTGCTTTGAAAGTTTATTTCTACGACTGATGGTCTGTCTGGAAGAGGGGAGGCACACTTTTTGGTTTTAGACTTTTTTTATGGGAAAATCCACTGTGCAATTTTTTCCAAGTCAAGCGCTTATTTGGTCTATTTTTAGTATACTAACAAAAACGAACAAAATTTGAACGTTAAGCGGCCGATTGTTCGTATTTGGTGCAGTTTTTGCGGATTATCTTTGTTGCTATCAGCCGTAGATTGTCAAGTCTAATGTGCCAAAATAATTATCTATCAAATTAAAATGAAATCAAGGTCATTGAATGTTTTTTTTCGGAAAAAACTATAAATAATGCAAAATCGATAAATCGGTGAGGATTTAAAATGATTAACAAAATGAATGAGCTAACTAACTATGATAAACAGTTTTTGAGATAAACAAATGAACTCTACGCTGCCACACCCAACACACATTGCCAAGGGCGTGAGCTAACGAAAATTTGATTTTAGACCGATTTTAGACCGATTTTTGACTCAAACACTTCGCGTAACAGCTTTAAATATGTTTTTTTTAGCTCAAAACATTTTTTCAACTTGATTTAAATGGCCCGGAGTGTGCATATATGAGCTGTATTTCTTTCTCACTATGTCACTTAGTACACACTTAGTACACACACACGTTCACATAAAAAAACACATAAAAAAAAGTGCAACAACAAACCGGCAAGGCGTCCGTGTAGCATGCAACAGGTTTGATAGCACAGCACAGGAAAAAAACACAACAAAAACAAATATATACCGCGACAGTGGCAAGAAAGTTGCTTCTTTCTACGGGAGGATGTTGATGACGCGATGCCTCCGGTAAGAGCTTAGAAGCAGAACAGTTGCACGTTGTTGTTGTTGTCGTTGTTGTTGCTGCGGCAGCTGCGACGCTTTATGGAGAACACGTCCGTCGACCGTGAGCTTCGAATCGGTTATACTTGGCAGTTGCCACAAAACGAATGCGATACCAAAATGTCAGTCGAGACTTGGCCAGTGAGCGTCTCTCTGTGTGTGTGTGTGCGAGTATGCGTGTGTAATTTGATTGCGCTCACTCTCCCAAACACACAGATACACACACACACGCGCGCATGCTGCTCATGTACTCGACATTAAAGCCAAAAAAAGCAACCAACATATTGTACTTCAAATATGACTAACAAATCAAAACGACCTTGCCGGCATTATAGCCCGATGTTAGAGATACACCCCACAGTTCCCTTTCTCAGCACACTCCTGCTACCACAGGTTGAAGCCCTCGTAAAGTTTCTATACCGGTTTTCCAGTTTTAAGCGTAGCCCCCTCGTGCAGTTAATGCCCAACTTCGTTAGCAATTAAGTGAGAACAACAATAATAATAAAAGACAAAAAAAATGAAATGAAAAAAATAATTTACTGATCGACAGTGGTCGACAGTAAAATACCCTGCAAGCTATGCGTTAATGAGCTCACGATTACCAGATCTTTCCGGATTTTATTTAACGTGGTATATGCCGGTGTTCAAATATGCAACATATAACACAATGAGTCTAGAACAATGCGCCAAACTAACGCCCCTCAGAGCAATCAGCCGAGACTGATATTTCTTTGGTATCTATGAAAGCATGCTGTCGGACATGCATTTCCCGCTGGTAAGAGGTAAGATGTATCTAGCATCTCTTTTTCTTTATGGGTAACAGCACCCGGTCGAAAACGCAACACCACGTCGAGCCAAACTGACTCTACCCGCGATGTAGGTTTCAACCACAGCCACCACGATGCTCCCACAAGGGGGCCAACCGCAATGAGCACGCTTGGAACGTGAACTCAACCCGTGGTACCGAATTAAGGACTCGGTAGCCCCCCATTTGGTCTTGACAGACCAAATCCTAGTCCGCCACCTCACGGGCAATCTTCTGACACCTCTTGCTTTCAAGCACCCGCTCTCACACTTCAGACACATCTTGTAAATGACAACTTTTCTCTTCTACCAAACATTGCAAAATTGGCAAAGATTTTCGCTATCATTGTGCAAGAAAAGCATCACTCCATGCGACTCACGCGATCCCCATTTAGTCGCCTTTTACGACAAGCAGAGGAACACTGAGGTGGATATTCTAAGCCCGCCACCTCACGGGACGGGTTAATGAGCTCAGTACGCAGCAGCGAAAAACGTTTCAAAACAAAAGCTGTAAGCAGTGTATGGTATTTTTTTTCTTTTTGTGGTATTTTACTGGCATGTGTCGTAAAGGCCAACAAATGCAGCTTAATTGCTGCCGTATGGTTTAAATTTTCTTTCTTCAATGAGCTCAGTACGCAGCAGCGAAAAGCGTTTTAAAAAAAAAACTGCAGTGTATGGTATTTTTTTTTTCTTTTTGTAGTATTTTACTGGCATGTGTCGTAAAGGCCAACAGCTGCAGCTTAACTGGCGCTGTATGGTTTAAATTTTCTTTTTAGTATTTTTTTTTTTTTTGGTATTCAGTTGAGTTTTGTGTCTACAAAGTAAGACCAATTTTCAATTTAAAATTACCAGTTTATCGGTCTTTAATATCACAGTACTACAAAATCAAAAAAATACAAAACACTTTTCAAGTGACCTAGTGTACGTTGTAGGTCTTGATGAGTAGATCACGATAATGTGTTTCAAAATTGTCTAACACCCCGAAATTCTCAAGTTATTGCTTAAAAACCGTTTTTCGTGTACTGCGATCACTCCAACAATCACAACATTGTCATTTTTCAACCGATTTTTGATTGCTTTGAGGTTTTGGAAAGAAGAAGATTCAAGCTTTAAGATGATATACATTTGTTTTTACTTCATACAAAACAACTATGAGATTTTTTAAAAGTTATCTAAGGCTTACCCTTTTTTTCCCGTTTTTCACACTTTGACGTCTTTTTTATATAACATTTAACATTTTACAAAACCTATACTTTTTTACATTTGATCTCGAAGAAATATTAATGACGAGTAAGAAAAGTCATGGTTTATCAAAATCGGTCGATAAATGTTCAAGTTACGACGCTTATTGTAAACAAGAAAATTAAACTTTCATAAACAGTCATACGCAGCAGCGAAAAACGCTTTTAAAATAAAAACTGACACCGTGTCGATACTAACAAAATGTGATATTTTTTCCTTTTTGTTGTATTTTCTAGCATATTCTTGGCCAAGAACTGCAACTTAACTGTTGCCGTATGGTTTTCATTTTGTTTCAGGTATCTTTTTATGAATTTTGTTGCGCTACTTCGGTGATGAACCAAAAAATATGAACAATATTCAATTTAAAATTCCCAGCTTATTGGTTTTCCATTATTTTTTTTTTTAAATTGGTAATACTATCCTGATTCTTAAGGGGAACCCACTTATCCCCGAAAGCACAGACTACTGCAGACCGCAGGAACATTTTACAACTAAATTCAGAGCCTATATTTAAACCAGGAAGCAGTGGAATACAGGTGTACCAGGCCCAGCGGGCTCGATAAAGGTATACACGGACGGTTCCAAGCTAGACGACCGCGTAGGTGGAGGCGCCTACGTTGAGGATTTCAACATTAGAGCTGCTTTTCCACTCCCGGACCACTGCAGTGTCTTTCAGGCATAGAGCACTGCAATTCAGAAAGCTTTAATAACAATAAGAAACCTACAAGTTCGAAATAAAAACATTTGTATCTATTCGGATAGCCAAGCGGTTATTAAGTTCCTAGTTTCGATGACTTCGTGTATGAAGTCGGTGAGTAACTGCCGCTTGTTTCTAGGGGAGATGGCTGAGCAGTTTTCAATTCACCTCATATGGGCCCCAGGACACAGGGACTTTGAGGGAAACTGTATTGCGGATGAACTGGCTAGACAAGGAACTACCAGCATCCGCCTTCAAGACAAGGAGGGCCTAACATGGCTAGCTGTTAACTGAGAACACGAAATTTTTTTCGCTGTCAGTGCAAATAAAACGTGGAATCGGATATCGAACACGTGTAGACTCTCGCGGCAAACTTGGCCGACATACTACAGCAAACGAACCAAAAAACTTTGCTGTCTGAATAGAGCCCAGTGCTCATCTGTTATCCGTGCCATCACGGGACACTGGTTGGTACGAAACCACGCATCCAGGTTGAATGCTCCCCACCATGACTTCTGTAGAAACTATGGCGATGAGGAGGAGCTGGAGACAGTGGAACACTTTTTCTGTCACTGCCCTGGACTGGGCACTAAAAGATTTAGGTTCCTAAAGTCACACTTTCTTGACGATTCATCTCAGCTCTATGAACAGAGTCCAAAACGCCTTTTAAAGTTTATTCAGGCAGCCGGATGGCTTCCTCACCTCATATAGGGGACCTCTCAAGTGGGGAAGTGTGGTGAACTAGCTCACTCTAGCGGTATCGCAACGGGCCTACCCTTGGCCTAAGTGGCTGACTATCCTGTCTGTGTTTCACTTCGAAATATAGGGTCAGAGGCTGAAAGTCAATTCAGAGATTTTTCGAATTCTGAAATAATTAAGCAAAGAATTTGTGAAAAGTTTTGTTTTCGGAATTTGTTGAGCAAAATAAAGTAATCTTTAAACTGATTTAATTAGAACAAAGAGGCTAGTGAACTCATTGAAGATGAAGAGCGCTCTCAAAAGAAAAAGCTCACGTCCAAGATATTATAGACTTGGACCTTGCAAGACGTCGTAATTTCCATTAGAAATTGCTGATAATGTTTGAATTTCAAAAGAAGACGTTTTCGGCCGTTAACGCATCAAATCTCGATTGGTCACAAAAATATTTATAATTTTTTTAAAGCCATATAAACACACTGCATTGATTCAGTAACAAGAAAAATTATTAATAAAAATATTTTACTACAAAATTTCAAGCAAATAGCTTTTTTTAATTGTAGCATCTCATATGAAATTGGGTAAAAATGATTTTTTCTAGATCGTGTGTGACACCATATAAATGAAATGAGGCAAAAGTTGTTGAACCTAAACTGCGTACCAGCTAACAAACAATTTTGCAACCAAATGTTTGTTAGTATTTTTATGCCCTGTAGCGTATCTTAAAAGGTAAGTTGATACTTGGAAGTTTTTAGTATACCAAATTTTATTAAAATATTTGTCATATAGGATCAATTGATAAAAAAAAACAGTTTTTAGGGCATAACTCGGCTGCTCACTAAGATATCAGAAACCAAATGCGGTATTCGTAATTCTTTTAGAGTTTCCTATCACTGTAACAAAATCGGTTGACTATATAATATAGACCTCATGGGACCAATTTGAATAAAAAGAAACGTTTTTGGTTGAAAATTCGATTTTCTTCTTCGAAAAAAAAAAATATCAGCTGGAGCTCGTAAGCAATATATCGGTTTTGATTGCAATGTGTTGGTACAGGATATCCCAAAGTGCTCCACGCCCGACTTTAACGTACGTCACCTTTTTTATATGAACTTTTGATCAAAGCGTTTTTCACTGCTGCGTACTGGACTTCAAATTGTTTGATATTTTGCTTGTTTTAGTTTGTTCATTAATTGAAGAAAGGTTTGTCTCAAAGTCTCTCTTTTTCAGGACTCTTGGCACATACTTCGTTAATAATTTTATGGATGGTATTGCACGAGATCTCCAACTCATCAAGAATCCGACAAATCTTTGTGCGTAAAACGAAATTAAAATGTTTTGGAAATTTTAGTTATCAGATCTTTACTCATAGCTTTAAGTTTAGAAATAATAATAAACTCCCCTTAGGTTTTTCCAATTTTTCTAATATTGTTGTAAACAAGTTTAAATAATATTATTTAAATTAAGATCCCACTGTCAATAAGCTAGAATTAGAATAATCTAAAAAATACCAACAATATAAATCTAATTTATATTCTAATTGGAATAGATTGCAAAGCGACTAGTTAACATATTCTCCAGTATTACACAGCAAGTTCTCGAGATAAATTAAGTCTTTAAATCAATAATAACAATTTTATCAAATTTCTGTAGCATTTTTACTATCCGAGATCTAGTACCTCCTCAGACGGACAGGCTTGTCTTAGTTGCTGAAAGAATGTTAACCAGCTTCTATTCAAGAATCTTATTCACTGGAAGTCCCTCTTCAAACGAAAAAAGACGCTCCATTCAGTGCTACAACTTTTGATGTTACCCTGAGAGGAGTTACCTCCCATTCATGGCACCATACTTTTGTTATAATCTCATATACCCCTTATATCTCTCAATTCTAGAGTATCTCAAAAGAAACAGCCAAAATGCATGACCTCAAATAATTTGTTTTGGTTCGCTTCATGCTTTATACCAAAAACTTTCAAATCTTTACCTCCAGATGATCTATGTATGTAACAATATGTGGCTTGATTAATTTACGCCCAGTTGTGGTATGCAATAGTTGGTTAAGGCCAGAGAGTTAAAAAAGAGAACACTTTGGGTTCAGCCACACCGACTCTCGATAAGAATATCTGGCTGACTATATACGTGCTCAAAAAAAAAAGAAGCAAACTAACATGGAAACAACGAAGCCAAGACACTCTTTGCCTAACTTATCAACAAATTAGTCATTGGGCCATCTTTCACAGACTTAGACTTCCGTTGTTGACTTAACTAACACGTTCAAACTATTTTTGTATACTTTTTTGGGAATCTCAAGAAAATTTGCCAAGTTCGTAACACTTAAAATGCTTAAAAACTTTAAGAGATTATTCCATATTTTTTCGTACTGGATTTGACTTTAATCCCTAAATTATGGTATTAAAGCTAATACTTTTAATCCTAATGATCATGGTACAGGCCTTAAAGATACCTTTAAAAACCCAACAACAAAGAGGCGAGCAATTTGAATGACCAGAAAAAAACTAAGCCAATTTCCACTAACATATAGTTTTTATTTTGATAGAAACGATTTGAATCAAAGTAACTTTAGCGGAAATTTGACTTCGCCCTAGTAAACAAAAAACAACGAAGATACAGTCTAGTGTTACGGGCGTAATTAGATCATGCCCAGCAGAGGCGTTAAATGTGATCTTGAATATGATTCCGATTGACATCCAATTAAAGCTAACTGCAGCAAACACGGCCACCAGAATCAAAGAAACTGGACTCTGGAGGACTAGTACCTTCGGACATGGCAGCATTCTGAAGGGTCAAGAGACTAGCAAATCAACAGATTACATAACACCAGTACTGGACTTCAAGAAGAGGTTCGACGTCAGATTCCCGACGCGAAAGGAGTGGGACATGAACAGGGTAATGAGAGCAGACGCAGCTGCAATCTATACTGATGGATCCAAGATGGATCGAGGTGTAGGAGCAGAGGTCTACTCGGACGAACTCGAAGTATCTCTCTCCTATCGCCTAGGCAGCAGAATCAGCATCTTCCAAGCGGAAGTATTTGACATCAGAGAAGCATGTAAGGTGTTGAATAATCATCCGAGTCAGCTGGCGGAGGTGTGTATATTCTCCGATCAAATCGCCAACCGTGAACTCAGAAATCATCAGACAATGCAAAGAAGATATCAATGCCCTCAAGCAGAATGAACATCGCTCTCGTATGGGTACCCGGACATAGGAACGTATACGGGAATGAAAAAGCTGATGAAGTGGCGAGAAAAGGAGCATAAGATGGCGAAGCAGCGGAGGTAGCTGTCAAATACCCCCTCAGCGCTATCAAGATAGAACTTCTTCTGCGAGCTCAGAACAAGGCTGAAATCAGATGAAAAAAAATATGCACACTTGCAAGATTGCAAAGGAAATTTGGCCGCGATACGACAAGCGTAGAACGGCCGAACTGCTAAGCAAGCCAAGAACTATGATCTTCAGAATAGCATCGACAATAGCCGGACATTGGCCGTTAGGAGACCATGCAAAGAAAATGGGCTGGTCCTACAACGTCAGATGCCGAAGCTGTGACCAGAAGAACACAGAAGAGACAATTTATCATTATTTATGTGAGTGCCCAAGATTGGGGTACTTACGCCACAGAGCACTATTAAGCTTCGCGTTAGGAAGCCTACATGACTTGGCAGAAAAGAACATAGACGACATCAGCAGGTTTATTAACGGATCGAGATGGTTTGAGTAAACCGAAAAGCAGTGCTTCCCATAAGTGGTGTAACAAAATGGCGCATTAGCGCTAATTGAGTTTGAATGTGTTGTCACTCAAACGGCACCCAAACCAACAGTCTAGCCCATCGCTGGATTTCCACAACAGACACTTAGACGATTAGTAGAGATTTTATATATCATATATATATCATATTATAGCTCGATTTGGCAGAGATTTAGAAAAGATTTAAAATTACACAATTCAAAGTCACGAAAAGCTGTTTAAATCCAAAACCCACAAGATTTATGAGCCAGGTTTCGGGGGTACTAGATTTATTAGACGTTCTAGTTCATCCAGCTGTGCTTCTACTTCTAGTAAAATCTCAAACGTCTGCGGTATCTTTCTATAAGTAGCAACTTCGGATAGTTTTTCTAAGCTCATTGTAATTTGCCAAATTAGTTTGTGCAACTTCTTGAAAAGATTACCATTATAGACTTCTTTGAGGAACCAGAAAAATACGGCCGAAAGCAGCAGGGCATAAATTAGATGTAATTGAAACTTTAGCAACTTAGGAAAAGAACCCAAGACATCATACAAAAATATCTTTATAACATCCAAAGTGATATCGGGAGCACATTTGGTTTTAAAAAAATCGAAATTTTTCAATGCCTTACTGGACACATCAACGGAGTACAACGAAAATTCTTTACAGAATTCAAGGCGAACGAGTAACACATCCCAGCTATTTTTTTTACCACATCTGAGGTTTATTGCTGAAAAGTGGGAAACATAAAACGAGAGATTACATTGGGAATTTTAAAAAGAAATTGTATATTGAAAATATCAAAAAAATTACAAATTTCTACAGTTTGTGGCTTTTTCGATGCGGATGCATTTTTTTTTTGTCTTGTTCGCTGTGTTCCTCCGGTGCCGGAGCTTTCATAGGCTCGAAAGGTTGTGTGGGTCAAAACAAAAAAAGGGTGAAGTCGGAAACGCGTGGTTCGAAAGCGAGCTAAAACTTCGACAAACCGATTTCATTTTCGTGTTCATCACCCACAAATTACACTTCCAATTAAGTCCGATAAAATGTACCAAAATATATTTGATATTTTCTTTCACCGAAATATTTGTAAGGCGGTGCTCAAAACACACTTCCTTAAATAAATCACAATTGCCACGCCCAAATAAAAAGCGATTATAGATGGTCAGAGCTATGTATGGAAACAATTTCAAGCCTCCAGCGATAACCGTCGGGACGATAGTCCAAGTTGAATATTTCCCAAGTAAATAATTATTAATGCATCCAATATGCACTTTATAAAAACTATACACATAGCTACCATGTGTTCCGGAATACTTCCAGCAGAGATACCAATCTAACTCCAAACAGCCTTTTCGGCATAGAAAATTTCGGTTAGCTCCAAAAAACGCATCCAGTACCGTAAACATACTTATGTTCCCTTTCAATAGGTTGGGTTTGGTACTATCGACGTCACATAGGAATCAACGGTTAAATTGTTAAAAATTAAACTATATGAATTATATTACGAGTTCTTAATTCTAGTTTACAAACAGCAATTTACAGATCATCAAAATTTCACTAAAAAAGTATTAACGTCGTGATTCCCACAATTTTTTTCCGGATTAAATTTGGAAAGCGACATTTTGGCATTTAGATCTATATGCGAACAACTTTCTAAGGGTCTTCATAACTACTATTCAGACTTAGTAAAATTTTATACAAAAATTAGTCAACATAAATAAAATTTTCATAGAAGAACCAATGCTAAGGTTTCTCGGATAAATTTGTATTTATAACGTAACAATCTCCATATAAATTATCACGCCTAACCACCTAACCATTGCTTTAAGATATTTACGCCTAATCATTGGGTTTTCCAAAAATTTCCGTACAAACTAAACGGTTTGCTCGGTTTCTGCTGCTCCTTCGTTAAAATTTCAGAAGACTTCAAGATTACAGGTTTTCTCGGAAATTGTACATTTAAAACGTTACAATCCTCACATATATGATCCAGCTTAGCCACCTAGTAATAGCTTTAGGTTATTTTCACCTTAACATAGGGCATTCGACAAAATTTCCCCGCAAACTAAAACGTTCGCTCTGCTTTTGCTTTATCTTCATTATTTTTTCAGAAGACTTTATATTTTGAGGACCTATGCTAATTTTAAAGATTATCATAAGAGTACTAAACAAATGGAAATAGTATTTAATGTTTTAAAAAGCTGGAGTAAAAGAATAACGAACCCTGCTTTAACTCCTTGACAGTCAAGTTCAAAGGCAATTCCTGATCCTGCGACAGAGTGGGAAATTGTGGGGACTTCCCCGGTACCGGCTATAATTACTTTCGTAATAAAATGATCCCAAGCTAAAAGTGTAATAGGGTGGGTCCGCTATATTTTTCCCCCGGGCAAAAAGTTGTACTTTTAATGAGTTATCTACCTTAAACGTTTTAGAAATTAAGAAATCTTAGTCGAGTTAAGATTCGCTCTTAAAACTAACTCATCAGTGTATGAATAGATGTTTGACAGTGTTTTTTTAATATAATATTAATACTATTTGTTATTCATGGTTGTTTTGCGTTTTCAATTTGTCTTCTTAACAATATATACAAAACTTAATCGTCTGATCCTAACTAACATCTGAGCAGATCTTAGAGTATCTTAGTCAAGCATGCATTCTTGGTTAGCTCAAACTCAATAAGTTCCTGGACTTCTAGACAGTAACATTCACGCTTGTTTAAAATTTCGCTTCCGTTTTCAACTTTTCGATTTAAACATACATATAAAACTTAATCGTCTATTTCTAAATTATTTTCGGTGAGCTACACAATCAAAAAAGTGCAGAATAGATTCTTGGGCCTTTGACAGTACTAAATTCTTCACCACATTTTCAACTCCTGACCTACCCTACATCTTATCAGAAGGCGCATTTTGGGCAACACTATCCCAACAACACTCTTCTCAAGCCCACATTCCCAAAATATTGTAAATATAATCAAATTCCTTAAGCTAAATAATATTTACAACTAATAATATAGCACCTTCTCGGAGCTGAAGGCCTTAGCTATTAGAGGGGTCCCTTGCGCATTAAGCTACCTTATATTTTGAAATATAATTGTGCTGTATATAATGATGATAATAAGTTCTTTTATAAAATACTATTCACGCTTCGGGTAGATTTTGTTTCCGATTCTAGCTTGTCAATTTAACGATCTATATATAGTTCTTCCCAAAGTCTACTGTAGATAAATCTAATTCGAAAAACAGTACAGATTAGCTGGCGAATTTGTATATACAATCGTGACACTCCTATGAAAAGCATAGGGCCTCGACGACCAACGGTTCCTCTAATATTTGGTTTTTGGAAGCGGTTTTAAATCTATGGCCTATCCATAACTCAGCGGACAACTTTGGGATAGCTTGTACCATCTCATGACATGATACTCTGCGAATTTCGAACCAAAAAGGTGTTTATCCATCTAAATTTTATCGTTTTTTTTCTTTCGAGGTTGTCTGTAAACCCATTATGGTATCTATACAATGTAAGTCCGATAGCAAAAAAATAAAATAAACTTGTCTTCAACGGAATAATAGGAAATCTAATCTGAAAGTTTGGTTTACCCAGCTCTTACCAGTTCTAAGAACAAGGCGTTCATAAGGACAGGCATACAAACAGAAGGACATCGGTATATCTACTTCTTTAGGTTTAGGTAGCTTTGATGGGGTCTCCAACGGATCCTTCTTTAAGGGTATAAAAATGTTAAAAAAGCTGCATTGGTTTAAGAATAAAATCTCTCTTGCTAGTAACATCTGGTTCCCATTTGCCCAGAGCGGTCCTTTTAAAATAGTGCAGCAAGGAGAGCAGTTTAGCAGCAATAAGTGCGCCCACCAGCAGCTCTTCCATATCTTCCCTTCCACAACATACTTTTAGCTTGCTTCTCTCGTTGTTAAGCATTGGAACACACGATCTATGTTTGTGCTCGGGGACTATGGCTAGCAGCCTAATCAACTAATCTAAACTTGACAGATCGTAAATGGCAAATGCATTTGTCATTTCTTAAAACCAAGTATTGTAAAAATCGCTGGTTCTACTCCATAAGTTTCTTTCATTATTTACTTGCTGCAGCTATTAAGTCCCTAGCTTCGGTAACTTCGTGCATGAGGTCAGAGAATAATTGCCGCTTGTCTCTGGAGGAGTTGGCTGAGCAGTTTTCAATTCACCTCATATGGGTCCCAGGACATAGGGACTTTGAGGGCAACTGTATTACGGATGAACTAGCAGGAACATTTCACAACCAAATTCAGAGCCCAAATTCCAACCAGGGAGAAGTGAAATACAGGTGTACCAGACTAAGCTGGCTCGATAAAGATATACACAGACGGTTCCAAGCTAGACGACATTCCTACTTTCAGGCAGGGGTTACTGCAATTCAGGAGACTTTAATAACAATAAGAAACCTACAAGTTCGAAATAAAAACATTTCTATCTACTCGGATAGCGGTTAAAAAGTCCCTAGTTTTGATGACTTCGTGTATGAAGTCAGTAGCTGTTGCTTGTGCCTAGAGGAGATGGCTGAGCAATTTTCAATTCACCTCATATGGGTTCCAGGACATAGGGACTTTGAGCGCAACTGTATTGCGGATGAACTGGCTAGACAAGAAACTACCAGAACACTCCTTTAAGACAAGGAGGGCCTGGGTACACCCATGGCCAGCTGTAAACTGAGAATACGAAATTTTTCGCTCTCTGTGCAAACAAAACGTGTAATCGGACATCGAACACGTGTAGGATCTCGCAGCAAACTTGGCCGACATACTGCAGTAAGGGAACCAAAGAGGTTTGCTGGCTGAATAGAGCACAGTGCTCAACCGTTATCCGTGCTATTACAGGACTCTGGCTGGTGGAAAATCACGCATCCAGGTTGAATGCTCCCCACCATGACTTCTGCAGAAACTGTGGCGATGAGTAGGAGCTAGAAACAGTGGAACACTTTTCTGTCATTGCCCAAGGTTGGGCAGTAAAAGATTCAGGTTCGTTAAGTCATACTTTCTTGATGATTTATCTCAGCTCTCCGAACAGAGTCCAAAATGCCTTTTAAGGTTTATTCAAGCTGCCGAATGGCTGTCTCATCTCATATAGGGGACCTCTTAAGTGGGGAAGAGTGGTGAAATGGCTCACTGTAGCGGTATCACAACGGGCCTATTCTTGGAGTAAGTTGCCCTGACCTAACTTAACCTACTTGCCGTTTCATCTCTTGCTATAAACTTTTCGAATTTTTAGGGTAAACCAGCCCAGATTATTATATTCGCTGCTATTTCAGTTATATCTCTTAAAAATTTTATTCGATTTCCACGCTTCAATATCTCCAGTTTGTAGTTTAAGTTACCAGCATTGTTCCCTCTTTTGCTGCTTGTGCTTTATCATAATGTTAATCAAATTTTTGGGATACTTTGACGTTTTTGGAGTGAATCACCATGTTGCTTTTTGTACTCCTCATGCAGCACCGGAATGCGACTTCTTTTTAATATTCTTCGATCGTTTTCTAAGTTGCTCCCTGCAGCATGCTCTATGCTCCTTTCGGCAGCATGACCAAATAAAGCAGCTTCCTAAGACCCAAGAGCCTTTGTGGTTTTTTGGCTGATTACCAGCAGGCATGGCTTCAAGCGTTCTCAACGTTTATTTGTCCAAATTGCAGAGTTCCATTTTACTCCAACATATATTTCTGATGCTTTTTGATAATTTGACGTTTTGGAAGATTTTTGTTTTAGGACACCTTCAAGCAGCTTCCTCAAATGTAAGACACGTGGCAATTAGTAATTTGCAGAGTTTAAGATTGATTTTAAAAATATAATATGATATAAACTCATAATAGTTCTTAATTTCGTTAATTTAAGCCTGCCAACAAGAATATACAATAGAATATCAAATGCAGAGCTGCATCACACATGAGTCCTGCATCCACCTCCAAATCAGAAAACGTAAATGAACAGGGATAGGTCATGCTCCCAGAAAAGGACCAAACTGCATTGTAAGAATGGCACTACTAAGGAATTGGGTATTCCAGAAGTAGACAAGTAGGACGACTAAAAGTAACCTGGCGGCGGACTGTCCTTCAAGAGCTGGCACAGCAAAACATGACATAGGTTACAGCGAAACAAATAGCGCAAAATAGAGTTCGATGGAAAGCTCTTGTAGAGGCCCTAAGCTCCCAAGAGGAGTAAACAGGACAAAAAAATGAACCTCTTCTAGTAACGACTAACAAACTAGATGACAAACTTAGCATGCTCGCTGCCTTCTACCCTACATTCATATATATAAAAAAAACCCAATTCATACGACAGACATGAACAGTTTTAGATAGTACAGGGTTTTCTAAAAGCTTACCCAGCCGACGTTATCAGTCTATGCCATAATATAGTTGAACGTAACATTGTCGTTTAAAATTTAACTAAGTAGTAACTTTTGGCCTACTCGAACATGAGCCGCTTGCTAATGCTGGGGACAGCCAAACGCTAGTCAAACGTTTTGCACATAGTTTATAGTACATATGTACATGTGTATATATGTAGCTGTAGTGCGCACGTCGCTGATAAAGTAGCTTAATAATATTGATGAAAAACTTTTCAACTAATCAGCTCCAAAACTTACATGACAAGCGGCAAAAACTTGGCACGGCTGTTGTAGGGCAGCGTTCATATGGGAGCACCTGTTCGGACCAGACGCTGCAATAAAATTTTATAAACTACATAAATTGAACGTATATAAGTTAAGCAATTACCTAGCTTTTTATTTATAGCAGCTTAAAGTTTAATTAAATGTTGTATTTGTTTGAAAATTTAGCTTAAGCCGCGTTTTAATTTTAATTTAATGCAACGAAGTTGTTTACATTTGCGTACGCACTGCTTTAAGTGTTGTTAAACGTTGTATGGTGCGGCTTTAGCTTGCAGCGCACTGAGCTTTTGTCAGCTAGCAAAAATTGAGCGCTTTTAACGCTAGATGGCGTTGAAGCGCCAAATTTCAAAAGCAAGCAACAAGCTTTGGCGGAAAAGCATTTGAGAGTATTATTATAATAAAAATAATTAAAAATAAAAATTATACAGAAGCAAATTATAAATAAATAAGCAGTTCGGTGTGAAGCAATAGTAAATTTAGCTATTTTTTTTCAAATTAAGTATACGATTAACAAATATCAAGCTTTGATTGATGGACTTGGCGAAAAAGGCATTTGAGAATTTTATTACAATAAAAATAAAAAAAAATTATGATAATGATTAAAATTTTAAATTACTCCGATAATATGCACAAACAAAATATAAATAAATAAAGAGTTCAGTTTGAAGCAACAGTTTAAGCAATTTTTTTTTAAATTAAGTATACGATTATTTTATTTATTTATTAGCTTAAATATAATAATATACTTAAAAAAGGATTATATATAGAGTAAATATACCATTATTTCTATGCAAAACGTTTAATTGTACCAAAATATGTTCTTAATTGTATTATTAAAGATAAATAAATAAAAAAAACAAATAAATATGACGAATTTTTTTCCAGAGCTTCGCCATTTTTGCACAGAGAGAGCGAGAGAGATAAAGGTACAGTTGCGTAAAAATAACATGCGGCAGTACCGTTATATTTATACCCTTAATTAAAGAAGAAGAGTATATTAAGTTGGTGTCACTTTATGTGACATGGAAAAAAAAACATTGAAGACCCCCCAAAGTAATTTGCGATATGAAAAGCAGAACAAAAGAATGCCTGAATCTCAAAGATTATAGGAGTTAGGATGATTAAAACTTGACATTGGACGCCTTACGGAGGGTAATCATGTAACGCGAGCCGGTGTCCTTTTGGTCACAAAAGGTTGGGGAGACGTGGTAGATTTTCATCACTAAGAATAGTTAGAATCTTGATTCCCTAGGATAATATCACTTTTCTCTAGAAGGCGGTGTAAAAAAATGGGTCACGTTGAATGGATACGTTGAATCCTTCTCAAGGAAACTAGGGGAGCAAATATCTGCATTTATCCAGATAGCCAAGCTGCTATTGGGGCAAGAAAGAAGGTTTGGAGGTAATTATGGCATTCTTGAAGAAGATGCTCAAGGATGATGATAGCAGCGATATGATAAGCAGAACAAAAAAACGCCTGAAACTTGACGAGTATATGAGTAAGAATGACCAAAACTTAACTTGGACGCCTAAGGGAAGGTTCCCATACTAAGTGACCCTTGCTGGGGAAAGCGGGGTCTTCAAAATACCACGTTTGGTCATCGAAGGGCGAGGTGACGGTTTAGATTTTCGTCACTTAGAATAGAAATAGTTAGAACATTGATACCTTAATCTCGCTCATCTCTCGAAGGCGGTGTAAAAAATTTAAAAAACTGGGTCACGTTGTATGGGTACGTTATCTAATATAACCAGCTACATACTGGCTAATATGTTTTCATCCGACAGGGGGCGCTTTTATGTTTCAACTAATTTGTTTAAAATTTAATTGCAACAGGTATGGCCAAAATTTTTAATTTTATTGACAATTTAAACGGACCAGAAATATAGATGATAACAAGACCTGGGGTTGTAAAGCTTTGGTCTACTTCTACAAACCTTATAGAAGATTCGTCTCTTATTAATTATGAGGTCATTTGTACTGACTTTATTAAGGCATTTGACCAAAAGGCATTTGACCAAAATGCGTTTTAAGGTATATTCCGGCAGCCGGATGGCTTCCTCACCTTTTATAGGGGACCTCTCAAGTGCGGAAGAGTGGTGAACTAGCTTACTCTAGCGGTATTGCCACGGGCCCATCCTTGGCCTAATCCAGTTGGGACGTCAGTTGCAAGTGCGCCCTAACCTAACCTAAGGCATTTGACTGCTTAAGCCATAGTCTTCTTCTTAAATTTTCCGACTTCTCTTTTAGAATGGATCTCATACCAATTGTGAAACCGAGGGCTAAAGGTATTTTTTAAAGGTTTCCAATCAGGGGCGGATATAGGATTTGGTCTTGGGGGGTTCCTCACTTTGAAGTCTGCATACAAAAAACTTTTAATCCACTTTTCAGCATTTGTGGTTTGGTACAAGCCCGAAAACCGACAGTGGATCCACCACTATTTCGAATTTAAAGTAATTAAGGTCACATCTGCCATTTAGGTCCCCTACATTTGATTTGATTTATTAATGATCTCCCACACGTAATCGCTATTTCTCGCATCCTTATGCAGGCGGACGATGTAAAACTCCGTCCAACTCTGATTAAGGTAACCATTTACTTATTCAGCATGATTTTGACCGAGACGAAATTGGTTGTCATATTGGTGTTATTTTGTTCCCATCCGCATTTGGCTAACTATTCTATAGACTCCTCTCTCTTACAACGCACCCTTTTTTGAGCTTGTTGTTCTGTTGGACCATAAGCTTGGAATAGATATTCGTATTTACAAAATTGTAAATAAATCTAGAGAACTTCTGCTACTCTAAAGCAGCAGTCACTTTTCTCGATCTCAGCATATAAGTCTATCTCAAGTAGGGCACTGCTTGAATTTAAAGTAGAAGGCGCTAGAGTGTCCGAAGGGCTTTGCTGATGGAACTTCACGAAAATACCAACTAGCTACAGTTTTAGAATTACATCAAGCAAAAATTCAGTAAGGCCCAGACGCAACGCTCTTTGTTTTCTTCTGAAGTTTGTTTAAATGGTGCTTGGCGTTAGTCGCCTTCCATTGAACCAACGAAGGATAGGTCCTATGGATGTTGTGTGTCATCATTAATCGGCCATGGGTCGGTCTTGGCCAGTGCGTGCACTGATACTAGTTGGAAGTATCAAGTCTAACCAAGTCAATAGTCCAGATCTTTCCATCTCCGAGGTGCTCTCTCTACCATTTCGAAGGCTTCCTTTGCAAGTGCATCGTCATTCATTCTCTATCCGACGCAGTCGCTGCTACTTAATAGGTCTATATCGCGGTACATCTCATAAACCTCGTCGTTCCATCATGCACGGTGCTCAAGAGGGACCCTGCTAAGGGTAGCTCATCGCTGTCATCGTTTAGGATTCTGCGCCATACATAAGGACGTGTACAATGAGTGTTCTATAGAGAGTTGTCTTTTTCCGGCGAGAAAGGGAATCTCAATTGCCCAATTAGCGTATATTGGCAAGAGGAATTCTACGTTGGATCTGAAGGCTGACTTTGTTCATGGGTGTTTCTTCACTTCGAAGAAAAGACTAAACCTGCTTTGCAACTTTTGCGGGTGTCCAGACCGGCGAAATACTATACTTACTATATATGGCATCTTAGTTGAAAGAAGATCCCATTAGAACTAAGAAGTGGGATCAAAAAGTAGTAGTAGGATTGAATTAATTTTATTTTTTTATTGAGCTAATTAGAAGTTCTTAAAATTGCAATCTTATGCTCCGTCACATCTCATTTGCCACTTAGCCTAAAGTAACATCTGTTGGCAAAAGGAATTTACAATTTTGTAAATAAATCTAGAGGGGTCCTTGCGTTTTTCTTTATTTTATGTTTCTATATTTCTCTTGACGTCTATCCGACTGCCATTTTATTCTGACAGACTTCGCCTTATAAAGGATTAATACTACATTCAAACTTATACATAGTTTATATATGCCTTATGGTGCTTCCAATGTCACAGTGAAAGTGAAATCAAATCGACTAAATAGTTTAAAAAATGCACGGTTTTTAAAGTGAAATTTTTTAAATATACTTTGATATTCTTAGTTAACATTTATGCCTATTTCAAGTCAGATATTTATATAGTTATATCCTATTATAGCCTTAATTTTTTATAGGCTGATTGCCAATAAATTAAAAAAGGAAGAAAAAAATTGAAAAAAAAATATATATAAAAAAATAATCGCGAAATCTAGAGAGCGCTTTGAACAAACAAAACAGAGCTGTCCTATGATTTCACTAATGCCTTATGGAACATGGCGCTTTCAAAGTTCAATAGATGGCGCCACTAAAATACGCTTGATGGCGCCACAACAAAAAACTTATATGTTAGCATATTATAACGGGCGTAACAAATGGCTGATGGAAAAATTGTTAAATATAGAAAACTGTTTTAAGCCTAACAATACGTACACTGAGAGAAAATAGTTTATCTTAACATCTTACATGCGGTAATATGAATTTCGCCAAAAAAACTAGTTCGAAAAACTTAAAAAAAAAATGTATACAGCAAACTGGCACCCAACTTTCAAAATTACTACCAAATAAAAATTTAGCTGGCATTTATTAAAGTAAATTTCAAATAGTATACAGATAAAAGAACGTCTAGCAAGCCATTTTAATTATATTTCACAAAAATAAAATATTTTAGTAATCGAATTCTTTTGTTTTAAAATTTTTAGTAAATTCTATAGCCGAAAGAATGTGGCGTTATTTGTTGCAATGTTTTAGACCCAACAAAAAACAATCTTCAGCAAAAGCAAATCTGAATAAACAGCTGCAGGTCCAGACATTAAAATATATCAACTTATAACAACCTATAGTCATAAATATTTTTATTTTACTTGCAGCCTCTGTACTACGCTGGTTTTGAACATTCTGGACGTTATATTTCAGTAGCATTTGGCGACGACATTCCAGGTTAGTTAAAGTCTGGAATTTGTTTCCTTTGTGGAACAGTTGTCTCATTTTTTTTTTTTTAGATATTTTTACGCTTCTTCCGGGTCTGGCTATACCACGTTACGCATACGACATGGTGGACAGGGAGATTGGCTTATACGATGCGAACTTGTTACAACTAAATAGAAGAAAGCGACGCAGCGTCCATACTATACCGCATCGGCAATCGGCTTATCTGCGCGCATATCCCAACATTGTGGAGGAGGGTCTCAACGAGCTCAAAGACCATTTGCAGCAATTGAAAAAACAGAGATTAGCCATTGGCGGTAGCTCGAAGGGAATGGAACTCATTGTTATACCCGATCCGGTTGACTTTTTAGCCAACTTTTTGTATGAAAATCTGACGCTGGCTAAATTCAACGATGGCAACGCACCCTATTAAGACAAACTAAAAGAAAATGCTGGAAAAACTGCAACAGCTACCGGAAGTCTGGACGTGCATAGGTATGTAGTTGGTAGCTATCATGGAGGCTAGGGTATTAGAGATTCCTTGCCATCTTACATCTCCAATCTACTAACTATTTAAGATAAGGGACGTCAACTAGAGTATATTATAGTCGGCTATCCTTCCGACACTAAGCAGCATCCTGTGAGTATTTTTTTTAAACTACCTTCTATATTTATAGATTTATTTAAAACTCTTCCAAAAAGACGCCCTTAAAAAAAATATATCCAACTATGTGGCGAGAAAGATTCAAGAACTTTTTTTGAAAACAACTCCATCTTGGGAAAGAGCAAGTATGGCCAGTTATATAAACAGACAATAAATTCTTGGATAGAAACCGAGCCGTATTAAATTAATGGGAATCTAAAGATTATGAAGGTTTATAATCTCGCAATGAGAACTGCATGAGGTTTCTTATCTAATAATAAACTTTATAATATCCATCCAAAAGCTGATGGATTAGCGCTTTAAGTTAAATTTTAGTCATATTTTTTTATTGAATGAAGTGCTTCATTCTTGGGATATATTCTTAAAATATATTTTGTTCACATCTAAGCTATGCGGGGACCCCTCATGTTGGTCCCCTTGACGTGGTGAGGGGGCTTAAACGGTGATATAGGAACTCTTCCATTAGGGATTGTATATAATCGCGAGCAGTTGCTTATGGTTGTATAGTAACTTTCAAGTTGGGGAGTTTCTATATTACCGTGAACTAAGAGGAAAGCTCGGTAGGTGTGACAAGTGTGACAAGCTAAGGGTGCATTGATCCAATGTTTGGAACAAAAACCCCTCGCCACCCCTGCTGAGATTGCCGTACCAACATCACCCTAAGCCAAGGTGTTGAGGCACCCGTGCCGATGGCTGAATGATCAGCGGGTGAATATTGAACAGCTGATCGCGAACGGTCCCCTCCGACGCCCGAGCAAGGTCGGTTGTATAAGTGCCTTCTCTACGCATGCCGGCTCTGCGGACGTGTGACCAACCCTTTCCGTGCATACGTTCCGTGCCGAACTGCTAAGCAAGCCAAGAACAATAATCTTCAGAATAGCATCGACAATAACCGGACATTGGCCGTTAGGAGACCATGCAAAGAAAATGGGCTGGCCCTACAACGTCAGATGCCGAAGCTGTGACCAGGAGAACACAGCAGAGACAGTTCACCATTATTTATGTGAGTGCCCACGATTGGGGTCCTTACGCCACAGAGCACTAGAAAGCTTCGCGTTAGGAAGCCTACGTGACTTGTTGGCAGAAACGAACTTAGACGACATCAACAGGTTTATTATCGGATCGAGATGGTTTGAGTAAACCGAACATCAGTGGTTCCCATAAGTGGTGTAACAAAATGGCGCATTAGCGCTAATTGAGTTTGAATATGTTGTCAATCAAACGGCACCCAAACCAACCAACCAAGCTATGCGGGGTAGCAAGTTAGAAAGCGCTCAAGGGAGGTCACAGCATATAGGCATGGATAGCTTTCCGAACGTATTTTTTCCTGCGGGTAAGCAGAGAGTAACCTGTGATGTCAAAATCCATGATTGAACCGCACTGCTGCATTAAAATCTCGTAGAAACCGTCATGGACACAATGGGAATGGTTAAGGACGTCTATATGAATGATGCCACTTACCAGTGTTCCGGGAGTATTGGGAGGAGCTCCTTAAAGATGACCAAAGTAAAGCCGCACCTGTTCTTTAAACGTCTCACAGACATACGTCTGATTTTTGATGAATTCGAGACTTCGTACGGTTTGAGTCGAGAGTGAGTGAATCATGTGCCAGTTTCCCAACCGGTTACAGTCCAGATCTGGCACATCCGGAATTCTTTCTATTTCCTCAGCTCAAGCTAGATCTCAAGAGATAAGAGAAAACGTTCAAGTGGCCGTGACGTCATCTCTGAAGGTATCGCGGAAAGTGAGTTTCAGAAAGAGGACGCGCAGTGGGAATCGCAGCTGTGACGGAGCATAAGATTGCAATTTTAAGAACTTCTAATTAGCTCAGTAAAAAAATAAAATTAATTCAATCCTACTACTACTTTTTGATCCCACTTCTTAGTTCTAATGGGTTCTTCTTTCAACTAAGATGCCATATATAGTAAGTATAGTATTTCGCCGGTCTGGACACTCGCAAAAGTTGCAAAACAGGTTGAGTCCTTTCTTCGAAGTAAAGAAACACCAATGAACAGAGTCAGCCTTCAGATCCAACGTAGAATTCCTCTTGCCAATTTATGCTAATTGGGCAATTGAGATGTCGAGCCCTCTCTCGCCGGAAGAAGACAACTCTCTACAGAACACTCATTGTACACGTCTATGTATGGCGGGACAAATTTTACGTAAGATCCTTGGTCCCTCTTGAGCACCGTTCATCATGGAACGACGAGATGAATGAGATGTACCGCGATGTAGACATATTAAGTAGCAGCGAATGGGTTGGCTAGACAATGAATGACGATGCACTTGCAAAGGAAGCCTTTGAAATGGTAGAGATTTTAAAGTAAAGAAATTTCAGAAGAAAACAAAGTGCATTGTGTCGGGACCTTCCTGAATTCTTGCTGAATGTAATTCCAAAACTGTAGCCAGTTGGCATTGTCGTGCAGATGCATTAGCAAAGCTCTTCAGACACTCTAGCGCCATCTGCTTTACATTGAAGCAGTGTCCTTGAGATAGGCATACTAAATATGCTAAGATCGAGAAAAGTGACTGCTGCTTTAGAGTACCATAAGTTCGTCATAAGGAAAAAGATGATTTAAAGAGAGTACCTTATATTAGGTATGAAGATGATGGATTAGTAAAACCTTTCGGACACTGAACCTTCTAAGGCCATCTACTTGAAATAGATAAACATGCTTCAGCTCCACAGTAGCAAAGGTTCGTCACACGGAAAAAGATTATTTAAAGCGAGTACCATTTAGATGGTATGAAGACGTTAGAAGGTACAGCAACAGGTGATGAAGACCGATATGCGATACATCGTTGTGGCTCTAAACCGTGGCCAACATTACTCGATCACTCTCTACTGTGAACCGGGGAACTTTAAAATGATCCCCTTAAGATGTCTCACAAAGAAAGTGTTTCGCATGTCGAGGACATTGTCAAATTTATAAAATCTTAAAGGCTTATATGAATAGCTCACGTTCTTAGAATGAACAATATAATTGCGCAGAAATTGATTCTCGAATATAAACTAACTTGGATCAGAAAAAGGGAAAGCCGCAAAGAAAAATATAATAAAAATCTATTTTATAATATAACAAATGATATTAGTACAATCGGTATAAGAAGGTTGTAGAGCTAAGCGATGATGTCGATGACTCTCTGCTGTGCACCTGGGGACTCTGCAAAAAGATCCCTTTAAGACATCTTGCAAAGACAGTCGGAAAAGGATAGTGCGTCTGTTTGTCACATCTCTCGAGCACTCAAGGTAGTTCCAGGTAGTTGGAGTTGGGTGGGCTAGCAGGTGTATGTTAGCAGAGAAGACTTATTCGCTTTCTTGGGTAATACATTTTGGGAATTGGATGCACTTGTTAAAAAGTGCAGGGAAGTTATATAGAAAGTGTTGGATGCATTTGATCATTTCGAGGTGGGGAATATTCATATTTTCTCCCATTACGCTAGTGCATTAACCCGCTGTAACTTTTATTATCCCATTCTTATAAAACCGCAGTACTTCAAGAGAAATGACCACTGGACGTTGTAACCCCTTCTGGTTGTACCTTGTTATTTGTTAATTGGTAACATTCATCGTGTTCTCATTATTACGTGAAATTAGCACCTCCAAATCCTCTGTGCTGGCTGCCGTACCAGGTGGATTAACCAATAATTTTTGGGTACCCCTTGGAGACATATTTCCATTATTGTTTTGTTCCATGTTATTTTGACATCTTTTATGAGAATCAATGATTGATGGGTTCAAAGATTCTTTAGTTAGAAGCCGCCCCTGATATGGGAACAGACGCTTACCTGATGGCAATTTGGCTGCCAAAAAGGCATCAGGGTTCGTTGTGGACTACTCTTAGCTTTAGGACTCTTCCTCGACCTTACCGGCATGGGTGGCCCTACCGATAGCTATGCTACTGCCGGCATCGCTCATGGATTCATCGCCCCTAATAAGCCCCCTCTACACCACAAGGTGGCAATCCCCGAGAGGCTCTATGCTCCACTCAGGAGTCCAGAATTCGTAGTAGTACTAATATTTGTTAATAAAAGTTTTTTTTTCTGTAAGTCAACAGTACAGTCTGTAAAGTCCATCTATCTCATTGATGAAGGATATTGTATGTAATTCCAAAGGTTTTTTTTGGGAACCAGAGTTGTCGAGTGGGCGTGAAGCTAGTTTAATTTTTTTTTTAAAAGACAGAAACAAATACTACCTCGGGACCAGGTCTGATTTCAACGGTCTGGCAAAACTTATGGTTTTTTGAGTTATTTCTTCTACAGCATCTAGTGCTAGTTACACCTGGTTCTAAATCTTAAAGCAGTCAATCTCTTTGATTGAAAAGAAGATAATTTTGACAAGGTAAAAATTTTTTTCTTAAACTCCAGCAGAAACTCCGCGGAGCTCTTTAGCACAATAATCCGGGGAAGTATCACAAAAACAAAACACAGTACCTCATAGAACTATTCAAGATTATTATTATTCAGATTTTGTATAATTTGTTTGTTGGGAATCTGGCTCTAGTGCAGTCAAGATCTTTGAATCAGAAATAGATAATTTTGAGTTCCATCAAGGTGTCCTTTATTCCTTAAAGGCCAGAAGAAACTCTGCAAGGCTGTTTAGCGCAATACTATCGGGAAGTATCACAAAAAAAAAATACAGATTACCTCATAAAAATTATTCAAGGCTCAGATTTTGTACAATTTGCTTGTTGGGAATCTGTATCTAGTTCCAAGTCTAAAAGCAGTGAAGATCTTTGATTCACAAGTAGATAATTTTAACTTCCATCAAGGAGTATTATTTTTTCTGAAACTCCAGAAGAAACTCGGCGAAGCTCTTCAACCTAATACTCCGGAGAAGTATCACAAAAAAAAAACACATTACTTCATAAAACTATTCAAGGCTCAGATTTTGTACAATTGGTTTGTTGGGTTTTTGAAAGGCTTGGGCTCTTTTGCAAAATGTTGACCTACAAAAAGTGGCTCTCTGACCATGGTTTCAATTCAATTGTTTTTATTTTCTTATATAGTACATAGAGTATATGTATTATTGTGTATATAGTACTAGTTATTACAAATACGAGCAGACGTTTCGAGTTTTTAATTTTTTATAATAATTTTTTTTTTTTTGATAAGCGTGGCCGCCTCTCTGCCAACGTCTCAGCCGGGGTCTCAGCTTGGTGCTGGAGCATGACTTATTTGTCAGGGTTTCCCTTTCATGGAATTTTATTTGCAAATCAAAAATTTTATTATTATTAGACAAATACTAATATAATTATCATTTGTTATTGTGATCATTAGTATTTTATACAAGCTATATACATTGTATAATATATAGATCAGTATAAAGTTTTAAAAACAAATGTGTACAAATAATATATAGTTGCTTTCGTATTTGTTGTTTCTTCGAATTATAATATTTTTTTGATTTCATTAGTAAAATCAATAATAGAGCATAATATAAAGCGTTCCACGTTTTGGACTCTATTGGTGGGGCGGTCAGTGTGCTTTTAGGCCAGGGACAAACAGTTTTTTAACCCATTCTCGCGTCATCAGAGCTCAAGGAACCAAATACTAAACATAACTTAAGAATGAGGGCACTCGAAAGTTTTTTAAAATAATTTTTGAAAACCTAAGAAAATAAAAATTCATAAAATACTATTTTTTATGTAATATACTCCTAAATTAAAAAAAAATATTTTCCATTAAATAAGTAAAATAATATTATTATAATTTAGAATTAATTTTTTTTAAGTATTTTTTTTAAATAAATAATAATAATTTTTTTATATTTTATAGCAATTTAATTAGAAACTTTGAATTAATAAAAAAAAATCTGGGAAATAAATTATATACTTTGATATTTAATTTTTTTTAAGCATTTCATGCACTAACAAACTCAATAGCTTCGGCAATTGTAGGTAATACTTCTAATCTAATTTATTTGTAGCACAAAAACGCATAATGGCGGAGTGGGAAAACCCAGTAAAAAACTGCACAAACACCAAGACGATATTTTTGTTATATAAATTGACTTATAAAAAAAAAAAAATTGTATAGGTATTAATTGCAATAATATAAAACAAGCTACATCTTCATGTTGGAATTGCTTTAACACATTGCGAATTATAAGCACTCGTGTAAAAATATTTACATCTGTGCGATTTTATTAGTGCGTAATTATCTTACTTGCCAACATTTATTACACAATATTTTTTAAGCAAACTTCGATTATTTAACTAATTATCGATAACAAGACATTTGGGTAGATTTTTCTTTGATGCATTTGATTCATTTTTTTTCCCTGATAAGACTAATTCATTTTTTGCAGTTGATTCTCAAAGTTCTCAACAGTGGTGCAGCAGCTCTAGAGCTAGAAGAGAGCACTATAGACCCTACAGATTCGCAGTGCAACACTCCCCATTAATTATTATTTTTACAGTTGGTATTCATTCGGAAATCATGTTGTAGGAACTCTTTTCCTTTGAGTCTATTCGGCATACAAGAAAAGAATTTTATACCCTGTACCGTATGGTACAAACGGTATATTAAGTTTGTGCAAGCCGAAAATGTATGTAAAATATAGAAGGAGACGTCGGAGACACCCCAAAGTTACCTAAAATATGATCAGGGTGAATAGAGAAGTCGATATACCCATGTCCGTCTGTCCGTCTGGCCGTGTGAACGCCTAGATCTCAGAGATGGTAAGAGCTAGAGTTACCAAACTTTCACATTAGATCCCATATTATTCCATAGGAGGCAAGTTTATTTTATTTTTTTGATATCGGGGATAAATTATATAGCTCCCATGGGGGTGTTTGAGACGACCTCGACAAAAAAAAAGCGTTTTAGATGAATAATTCGTTTGTTTATGAAGATATCGTAACCAAATTTGGTATTCGAAAGTTTTTTATAGTTCCTAATCACTGTACCAAATTTGATCAAAATCGGTTGACTATATCATATAGCTCCCATAGGACCGATCGGCCAAAATAACTTTTTTAAAGAAAAATTGGCTATATTTCGTTTTTTAATAAAGATATCCTAACCAGATTTGGCGTTTGGAAATTTTTTAGACCACTTAAGCAATGTGCCAAATTTGAACAAAACGGTTGACTATATCATATAGCTCCCATAGGTCCGATCTTCCAAAAAATCGATTTTTTAACAAAATTTGTTGTGTTTCGTTTGTTTGTTAAGATATTGGGACCAAATTTGACATTCGTGGGTATTTTATAGTTCCTAAGCACTGTACTAAATTTTATCCAAATCGTTTGACTAGATCATATAGCTCCCATAGGACCAATCGGTCCAAAAACACGTTTTTTATACAAAATTCGATGTGTTTCGTTTGTTTGTAAAGATATTTGAAATAAATTTGGCATTCATATCTTTTTTAAGGTATTTAAGCACAGTGTCAAATTTTATTGAAATCGGCTGACTATATCATATAGCTCCCATAGGAACGATCGGTGAAAAAACAAATTTTTGCTTAAAAATTCTTCCGTTTTTGGTTTTTGTGAAGAAATCTGACTTTATTACAAGCTAGTGGTACAGGGTATCCTAAAGTCGTCCGCGCCCGACTTTACGTCCGCCATTTTTTTTAATTTCTTTATGAAGATATCACAAAACGAATTATAATTGAAAGTTGTTTTAGACTTCTGGAACACTACGAAATCTTATAAATTTTGTTGGATTCTATCATATAGCCCCTATATGCTATTCATTTATTTATTAAGATATTGAAATCAAAAAACTAAGCGATTCTTATTAATCTTATCTGCTTTCGATTATTTTATTAATATTTCATATAGATCTGAAAGCTAGAACTTTATTCAAAAAATATTTTATGCCTAAACATGTTTTTTGGGACTGAAGTTAAGAGGTCTAAAAATCGTTTTTCGTCAAATTTTTCATTTACGAACATCGAACGAAAATATAAATAAATTTTGTAATATTTGATTTCAGACAAACCACGCCTTAAAAGTTTTATAAATTTTTTATTTATATGCTTTGCAAATCTATTTTAACTCTACGAAAATAATTCTTGAAAATTGGCTTTTTTCGAAAGACTTGCTTACTTTTTTCAATACCCATACGTAGTGTCTTAGCCATAAATGACGAAATTTAAAAACGCCTTATCAAGCAGATTAAAATAATTTCCTTTAGAAAAATTTAAGATTATGGTATTTCTGAAGCTAATCAGTAAAATCGGTACGCAGATTGATGTAAAATATTAAGTATAAAAAATGTGTATTAAGAAGTTATGAACGTAAAGCTTTTAAGCAGTGCTAATCTAACTCTTTGTGTTGATTCCTGTTAACCGATTAGACTTTGTATAATTGGGTGTAAATGTGTATTTTAATGTCGGATAGGTCAGACTATTACATTCTGTAGTCGATGAATCGAGTGTAGGCTAAAGTGTAAGTAGTAGTGTTCTATAAGTATACGGGGGTTGAGCCCCCTAGTTTATTGAAAAACCAAGCAATTAATAACGATATAAAAGTCACACTTACTGAGTCACTGTGGCTCAAGGGGCGTTTATTAATAGACATAATTCCCCCAAAGACCGGCAGAACTACTCTTCAGAAAAAACTTAAGTGCTACTCAAGTTCATCTAAAGCTTTTATAGTCTCCGATGAGCGGCCTAAACCTTACACGTGATGTCGAACTTGAAGGCTTTCAAGACGCTCAAAACTTGTTTTAAAATTTTTATCATTATGAAAAAATTGTAAATCATAATCATTTTATGCCGAAGATGTTTGGATTTGACTGACTAACCTACAGTTGTATCTCAACTACGACAAGCGATGGATAGTTTAGCCAAATGTTTAGTAACCGTAAGTAAAAAAAAATAAAGTGTTCCGAAACTGAAAGATATAGAAATTTTGATCTATATTTATCTAGTTATGCTTATATGGCATTATGTGTCAACTGGTGCTAAGCGCTCCAGCTACAAATACTGAGGCAACTGTACCACTGTCTGTCTTAGTGCCACGTATAGCGCCGGATAGTTATTATAGTCTGGATCCGAACGGGAACTCCTACTTTCTAAGGTAAGCAACTGGGCTAAACAAATTTAAAAGCTGCTAAAAATTTATTTTATGTAGAATTGAACAGCCCGATGGCAGCTATAGACACGAAACCGTAACCTATACGGATGAGGATGGGCTGAGCGTATCGGGCGATGTTAACACTAAGTTCGAGGAGGGAACCCTGTGGGTCAAATACGAAGCGGGCAAACAAGGTTATGTGGCTAAGGTCAGCTTTGTAAAGGGCAAGCCGATGATTGTGGGGCCCTCGTTTGCAAGTGCTACATTTTTGAAAACTGCGGCTGGATAGATCCAACAATGGCGGCACCAAAGTTTTGGTAAATTTTTTTTTTTTTACAAAAATTGCAAAGGCTAATTATGTAAGTAATAAAATAAATAATAAAATGAATCAAGCCATGAGAATTCCCAGATTTAATTAAGCAAAGATCTTTAGTGGATTAATTCGGATCCACGAGAAAAAAAACAAGAATACACAAAAGCGCCAACTGGCGGGTCTCAACATTCAAATTAAATGTTAATTATACCCTGTACCGTATGGTCCAAGGGTATATTAAGTTTGTGCAAGCCGAAAATGTATGTAACATATAGAAGGAGACGTCGGAGACACCCCAAAGTTACCTAAAATATGATCAGGGTGAATAGAGAAGTCGATATACCCATGTCCGTCTGTCCGTCTGTCCGTCCGTCCGTCTGTCCGTCTGTCCGTCCGTCCGTCCGTCCGTCCGTGTAAACGCCTAGATCTCAGAGATGGTAAGAGCTAGAGTTACCAAACTTTCACATTAGATCCCATATTATTCCATAGGAGGCAAGTTTATTTTATTTTTTTGATATCGGGGATAAATTATATAGCTCCCATGGGGGTGTTTGAGACGACCTCGAAAAAAAAAGCGTTTTAGATGAATAATTCGTTTGTTTATGAAGATATCGTAACGAAATTTGGCAATCGAAAGTTTTTTATAGTTCCCAATCACTGTACCAAATTTGATCAAAATCGGTTGACTATATCATATAGCTCCCATAGGACCGATCGGCCAAAATAACTTTTTTAAAGAAAAATTGGCTATATTTCGTTTTTTAATAAAGATATCCTAACCAGATTTGGCGTTTGGAAATTTTTTAGACCACTTAAGCAATGTGCCAAATTTGAACAAAATCGGTGGACTATATCATATAGCTCCCATAGGTCCGATCTTCCAAAACATCGATTTTTTAACAAAATTTGTTGTGTGTCGTTTGTTTGTTAAGATATTGGGACCAAATTTGACATTCGTGAGTATTTTATAGTTCCTAAGCACTGTACCAAATTTAATCCAAATCGTTTGACTAGATCATATAGCTCCCATAGGACCAATCGGTCCAAAAACACGTTTTTTATACAAAATTCGATGTGTTTTGTTTGTTTGTAAAGATATTTGAAATAACTTTGGCGTTCATATCTTTTTTAAGGTATTTAAGCACCGTGTCAAATTTTATTGAAATCGGTTGACTATATCATATAGCTCCCATAGGAACGATCGGTAAAAAAAAAATTTTTGCTTAAAAATTCTTCTGTTTTTGGTTTTTTGTGAAGAAATCGGACTTTATTACAAGCTAGTGGTACAGGGTATCCTAAAGTCGTCCGCGCCCGACTTTACGTCCGCCATTTTTTTTTTATTTTTCAATTTATTGGCAATTAGCCTACTTAAAAAAAATGGCGCGGACGACTTTGGGATACCCTGTACCACTAGCTTGCAATAAAATCCGGTATATTGCTTAAAACCATCAAAGACATTTGCCAAATTAGGTTCCTCCATAAAAAACCAAAAACAGAAGAATTTTTAAGCAATAATTTGTTTTTTGACCGATCGTTCCTATGGGAGCTATATGATATAGTCAACCGATTTCGATCAAATTTGGCACAGTGCTTTAATACCTTAAAAAGGATCTGAATGCCGAATTTAGTTCAAATATCGTTACAAACATTTTGCATAAAAAATTTTTTTTGGACCGATTCATCCCATGGGAGTTATATGATATAGTCTACCGATCTGGATAAAATTTAGTACAATGCTTAAGACATATAAAAAACTTATAAGTGCAAAATTTAATTCCAATATCTTCACAAACAAACGAAACACAAGAAATGTTGTTCAAAAATCGATTTTTTCCAAAGATCGGCCCTATGGGAGCTATAAGATATAGTCAACCGATTTTATTCAAATTTGGTATAATGCTCTAAAAAGCTTCTGAATGCCAAATCTGGTTACGATATCTTTATTAAACAATTAAATATAGAGAATTTTTGTATAAAAAAAATTATTTTGGCCGATCGGTCCTATGGGAGCTATATGATATAGTCGACCGATTAATAAAATTTTGTACAGTGCTTGGTAACTATAAAAATCTTTCGAATGCCATATTTGGTTCCGATATCGCCATAAACAAAAAAATTATTTATCTAAAACTTTTATTTTTTTTCGAGGTCGTCTGAAGCACCCCTATGGGAGCTATATAATTTAACCCCGATTTCAAAAAAATAAAGTCAACTTGTCTCCTATGGGATAATCTGGGATCTTATGTGAAATTTTGGTTACTCTAGCTATTACCAGCTCTGAGATCTAGGCGTTCAAACGGACAGACGAACGGACGGAGGGACGGACAGACAGGCATGGGTATACTGACTTCTCTAGTCCTAAAAATGGATTCCTCGACCTCAAAAATCCCTAAATACACATTTGGCTAGTGGAAAAATAGCGTTTTTTGGCTGTGTAAATGAATGTGTAAATTTCGAATTTCTAGTTTCTGGGGCAAACTTTCTTAAAATGACCTAAAGAATCAAATTCGCTGAGAGCCCTAGAACGTTGCTTTGGCCCCATTGATCCTCTCTAAAATATAGTAAACAAAAATTCTGAAGCCCTAAGCTTACTCAAAAGAATCAGAAAATGGAAAGAAATTTATATACACATACCAGTTCGTCTGTATGAAGGCCTAAATCTTGAAAAGTTCTAGAACTGGTATAATTAAACTCAACATTTGGAGTCCTTATATTATATGTCTAGTCAGATCAGACTAATTTTATTTTTTCAAGCCTACCAGTTTGAACAAATTTCAGCAATATAGCTTTAGTTTATATGGGTAAGAATAATCGATAAATACCAATTATCGTAATCGGTAAATCGGTAAGTATTAGATATAGTGTAAATGTAATGTATAACGTAAAAAAGGAGATATTGGAGACCCGTATAATCACTTAAAGTATGTTAAAGGTGACTAATCAACTTATATAGACATCCGCCCGATCTGGAACACCTAACATAGATGTCAAAAACACCTCGTTATTTCACGGGAAACAAATTATTCAGCCGTTCTCGGGAAAATGAATGCGCACAATTTTTATTTTATTCGGATTCGTTTTGAAACCAAAAATTAAAAAAAAATAAATTTAAGTCGGTTCTAGCTCATAAAAACTATTAATCAAAAATTTTTTGAGATCATTATCCTTAGTTTACGAAAATATCATCGCCAAAAAGGAAAATTAAAAATTATGCCGAATTTGAACGAATTCGGTTTCCTTTTTTTATATTATTGATACAGAGTATCTCAAAGTCGACCACACCCGACTGTTTGTTTTAAAACATATAATTAAAATGTAATTTTTTACTTAATTTTTTTTTGGCTTATAATATATTTGTATATGTTAGAGCTGACAACAAGTTTTGAAAACTCATTATTAATGGCCTTCAGTAGTCCATCAATGAATACAATGCAAAATGTTAAAATTTCCGGGATAAAAACTGTACGAAATATTTCTTTAAAAATTAAACTTAAAATGTGCTAAGAGCTTAATTATGAACATAAAAAAACATTCCGAATTTAATTAAAAACTTAAGTAAATGGGTATGTACTCGTAGCGCTTTGTTTTGAAACTTAAAATTTTTAAATAAAAAAAAATTTTCATCAGAACAAAATCGTAATGTCGAATTTTTTTTTAATAATATTAAAAAAAGATTTTAATGGCACGTTTTAAGAGAAAAAAAAATTTGTTTTTCTAAAACGGAAATACTGTTTTTGGGGATATACAAATTTTAAACTTACGTTATACATAGTTTATTATTTTTTTAATATAAACCAAAAATATTTTGAAACAAGATTTAAAATTATAAGTTGAGGTTTGTGGCATTAAATTAAGACTGACTTTCTTTAATAAAAAACATGTTAATTTTAATATAAGATTTGAAATCTTTAATCTCAAGTTAAAATTTTTAGTTTTCTTGATTTATATTTTGAAATATTATTATATTTTGAAATAAAGGTTGAGGTTGGCAGCATTAAATTAGGACTATGATTCTTTTAAAAAAGCTAATTAATTATTAAATAAGATTTGAAATCTTTAGTCGCAATTTTATATTTTTAGCTTTCTTGATTTTAGTTTTGAAATAAGATTTAAAATTCTAAGTTTAAGTGTGCAGAAAAAATTAAGATCTTTAAAATAAGCTTATTTTTAAAATAAGATTTTAAATCTTTAATCTCAAGTTAAAGTTTTTAGCTTTCTTGATTTTAATTCCTAAAAAAGAATTCAATTGAATTAATGCAATACAATAAAAATAATAAAAATTTTAAGAATGCCTAATTTGAATTGTTAAAATAAGAGCAAAAATTCTTAAAGCTGGATTAAGACTTTTTAGTAAAAGTCTAAATATTTCGGAATAAGTTTTAAAATCTAAAATTATGATTTTTAGCATGCTACATTTTATTTCTTAAAAATAAGACCAAATATAATTACTTAAAAACAGGCTATAATTTTTTAATTGAAGAAAAATAGTTTTGTTATCAAAATTTAAAGTCTTAATTATTAAATGGAGGTTTTCTGTATTAAAACAAGACTAAATTTCTTTAAAAAAAGCAAATAAATTTTAATATAAAATTTAAAATCTTTATTCTTAAGTTTAGAATTTTTAAATTGATTGATTTTAATGCTTGAAATAAGAACATCATTTTTGAATAAATGCAATAAAATTTTTTTAAATAAGATTTGAAACCTAAATTCCTTAATAAAAATTAGCATCATGCCTAATAACAATAAATTTTAAAGTCTCAATTTAAAATTGAGGATTTCAGCATTAAATCAAGCAAATGCATTTTTAAATAGAAGATTGAAATCTTTAATCTTAAATTGAGATTTGAAGCATTCGTGATTTTAATGCTTAAAATAAGAACCCAATTTTTTAAATAATGCAATATGCCTTTTTTAAAATAAGATTTAAAACATTAAATATTAAATAAAAATTTGTAGCATGGCTAATAAAATAAAATTTTAAATACCAAATTTAAATTGGAGATTTCAGCGTTAAATCATCAATTCATAAAAAAAAACAAAAATAAATTTTAAATTGAGATTTTACACATTCTTGATTTTAATGCTTAAAATAAGAACCCAATTTTTTAATTAATGCAATATTATTTTTTTTTTAAATTTTAAATGAAGACTTTTAGCATGCCTAATTTTAATTGTTAAAGAAAGAACATTAATTTTTAAAGCAGGAACATAATTTTTAGTGAAATAAAAAATATTTTCAAAAATGTTTGAAAATATTTAATTAAGATTTTGAACATACTAAACTTTAATTCTTAAAATAAGACCAATAATTCTTAAAACAAGACTATAATTTTTGAATATAAGCAAAATAGTTTTAAAATAATAATTAAAATCTTAAATTAAGATTTTTAGGTTTTTTTATTTAAAACCCCAATTTTTTAATTAATGCAATATAATTTTTTTGAAATAAGATAATAAGATTTAAATGTTAAATTATGATTTTTAGCTAATTCTAATTGTTAAAAAAAGAACAATTATTTTAAAAGCAGCAACATGTATAATAAAAGAAATTTTCATAAATGTTTAAAAATCTTCAATTATAATTTTTACCATACTTCATTTTAATTTTTAAAATAAGACCAATAATTCTTAAAACAAGACTTAAATTTTTGAATTTAAGCAAAATAGCTTTTTAATAATAATTTAAATCTTAAATAAAGATTTTTAGCATTATTTAATTTAAATCTTTAATCCTTAATTGAGATTTTAAAAATTCTTGGTTTTAATGCTTAAAATAAAATCGAAATTTTTTAATTAATGCAATAAAATATTTATAAAATAAGATTTAAATATTAAATTAAGATTTTTAGCATGCCTAATTTTAGTTGATAGAAAAATTACAATTTTTTAATTATTATTTACATTTAATTCTTGAAATAAGTCCTAAAAACTCTTGAAACAAGATTATGATTTTGAATTTAAGCAAAATAGTTTTGAAATAATAATAACACAAAAAATTTTGTTCAAAAATCGATTTTTTGGGAGCTATGGGAGCTATATGATATAGTCAACCGATTTTGATCAAACTTGGTAAAATACTTGGGAACCATAAAAAGTTTCGAATGCCAAATTTGGTTATCTACATAAACAAAGGAATTATTCACCTAAGACTTTTGTTTTTTTCGAGGTTGTCTGAAACACCCCTATGGGAGCCATATAATTTAACCCCGATATCAAAAAAATAAAATAAACTTGTCTCCTATGAAAAAATATGGGATCTAATGTGAAACTTGTGACTTACTCGTAAGAAAAAATGTATTTGTATGTAAACTCGCTCAAACATAAATTAATCAAAAATCTTTATTTCTTTGGGGATTCTACTTTTTTGAGGAAAGTCTACCTATATGCCAAACTTTAAAAGATTGGAATAAAATAGTATAGTAATATAAGTCGAACAACACCTTGATCCTACCCTAATACTAGATGGTTCGATGGCACAACTTGGTTAAAATAATTTCATGTATCACCCGAAATAAAGAGGCATCCGTAATAAAATTAAAAATAAATTTTTTTACAGTTCCCACATTTAAAAACTTTCCAAATTCCAGCTTAGTAAAATCATCCTTTATATGATATTATTAGTTTCGAATTAAGACCAATAATTCTTTTAAATTAGGATAAAAAAAAATGAAAAAATTATATAACGAATTGCTAAATTGCTAAAAACTTAATTTAAAGTTTATATATTTTTTATTAATTGCCGTGCTCCGGAAAAGAAAAAACCAAACCGAATGTTTTTTTGTGTGCTCCTGAAAACGAATGTTTTCATCTTTATTTCCTTTTTTAATTTTGATAAAATCGCATATTATCCTTAATTTTTTCAATGATTTCTACTGTAAGCGCGAAAGGGAAATTTTCTTTGTGTAACTAGACAACCCTGTTGAACCCATCGTCATGTGTTCGTGTATTATAAAAAAAAAATTCAGAAAAAATATAATTAAGCAAAATTGTCAATAAATAATATATAACTTTAAAAAAAAGAGTATTTCTTAGGTCTACAACTTTGGTCCCGCCGTTTTTTTTTTAATTTTAAAAATTATATAAAAAAATGGTATCTTATTTATGTTTCAAAGTATTGTCCGTCACTTTCCACTACTTTGGCCCATCTTTCAGGCAACAAACGAATCCCGTGTCGGAAAAATTCTTCATCCTTTGATAAGATCCAAGAATCGATCCATTCTTTAACTTTTTCAAAAGAATCGAAGCACTGGCCCGCCAGGCCGTGTGCCATCGACCTAAATAAATGGTAATCAGATGGAGCAACATCTGGAGAGTATGGCGGGTGAGGTAGAATTTCCCATTTCAGTGTTTCGAGGTACGTCTTGACTACTTTCGCCACGTGAGGTCGATCATTGTAGTGTTGCAAAATTACTTTTTCGTGTCTATCAGCGTATTGCGGCCGTTTTGCTTTTAATGCCCGACTCAAACGCATTAATTGCGTTCGATAAAGTGCACCAGTATTTTTTTCAGAAGGTTTTAGCAGCTCATAATAAATTACGCCAAGCTGATCCCACCAAATACACAACATGACCTTGGATCCGTGAATATTCTGTCGAGGTGTCGCCGTAGGAGTGTGGCCGGGCAATCCCCATGATGTGCGTCGCTTAGGGTTGTCGTAGTGCACCCATTTTTCGTCCCCAGTAACAATACGATGAAGAAATCCTTTTCGTTTTTGTCTTTCAAGCAGCTGTTCACAAGCAAATAAACGTCGCTCAACATCTCTTGGTTTCAACTGATACGGTACCCAGTATCCTTGTTTTTGGATCATCCCCAGCTGTTCTAGGCGTTTTGATACTGCTTGCTGAGTTACTCCCAATGATTTTGCTAGCTGTTCTTGAGTTTGGCACGAGTCTTCATTAAGTAAAGCCTCCAGTTCATCATCTTCAAAAGTTTTTTCTCTGCCACCGCTATGCCGATCTTCAACAACAAAATCACCGCTTTTAAAGCGCTGGAACCACTCGCGACACGTTCTTTCACTAATAGTATCATCGCCATAAGTACTTGAAATAACCCGATGACGCAAACAAAAATTAACTAATATCGATGTAAGGTTATATTTATCGATGTTAAAACTGATGGAAAACAGCTGTGATTTATTTATTTGAACTATTACTGGCTACTTTTTCTTTTGGAAAATGGCGGGAGCAAAATTTAGACCTAATAAAAAATTATTTTAGCACAAAATTCGGTTTGGTAAAACATTCGCTTTCGAAACGATTTCGAATAAAAAGTTCTGCATAAAAACTAATTTATTTAATCGTTTCAAAATCAATTCCAACCCATGTGTATATAGACTTATTGGAGTGAGTGTAAGTAAGTGTGTGCCAGTTTATTGTTATTGTTGTTGTTGTTGTTGTGTGGCTGTCCGTGATTAATTGTGGAAGATGTTGAAAACGCGGCTAATGAATTATTCGAAATAAAAATAAAAATAATAAATCTATTCCTAATCATACATAGTATATGTTAAGTACAAGCTAGAGTACTATGTACTCTATATACACATATGTATATAGTACACTATGTACATATATTTACATATGTATTCAGTTAGGTGTTTTGTGTGTTTACAGCTGCTTCCACGCGCCTGTCAAGTGATTCCAAACGATTGCGTGGCTTGTTGTGATCCGATTGGGTTTGAAACGTGTTGCCAAATCTGTCGTCCAAGTTGAAAGGTCATCCAGGCAGCCAGACAATGAACCTTTGAAAGCTTTTATAGTATTGTTAGTGGTTCAATGCCCATGCAGCCAGTGTGTGTGTGTGTGTGTGTAGGTGTAGCGGTGTGTGTCCAAGGTCAGCGACGACGACATTTTGGAGCAGACAATGACACGCAGCTATGGAATTTGGCGGCTAGGATTTGAACTCGACGACGATGACGACGACGACGAGCCTCCCGAACCAAAGCAAAGTTCAGAAACGAAGCAGCAGCGTCTCCTTTTTGTTTGTATGCCAAACGTTGACCTTGAAACAGGAATATTTTGGCCAAAAACAAATGCAGTTCATTGGCTGACTAGGATGACTAAACGTTTGAATGGAATGAATGAATGACCGGGTTGAGACGGGTTGACTGGCTGCTGGAGCCGGGAGTTAGCCCAAGCTGGGAATGTGTGTCTATGCCCGCTGGTGTTTAAGGTCGGTCAGACTTTGGTGTCAATGTCTTTTGGGCTCATTGTGGTTCTTGTTTTTTGTTGTGGTTGTGCCCTCATGGTCGGTGGCTCGGTCATTTGGCAGTTTATTGACTTGGCGATAATTCCAAATTGCTTTAAATTCGGTTTTTTTTCACAATTTATATTTTTATATATATATAGTATATAAATACTTTTTATTTTGTGTGTTTAGTATTTAATTGAGTTTATTCAAAGCGCCCACAGACAATGCTAATATTTTTAGTTAATGTTTAAAGCAAGAGAAATGGCTACAATCAGTAGACCGACCGACTAAGATGTACGCTATAATTTACTTAAATGAATCAGTTATTCGGTTACGATTTGAAACCGAATGATTTCTGCACCCAATTTCACTAAGCGTTTTTTTTTTCTGTGGTTTGAAACCGAATGTTTTGTTGCAAGACGAATTAAAACAAAACGGAAAAAAATGTATGGAAAATAAAAAGGAAATGATTCAAATCTGGGTAGTATTTTAATTTCGAAAGACAAATTTTTCATTAGTGTTACATACATAGCAACGGAAGACCGCAAGGTGGAGTCCTATCCCGCTTCCTTTGGAACGTCGCCATAAATGGACTTCTGCGTACCCTGGAGGAGGGTGAATCCAAAAACCTGCATACGCTGATGACGTAGCAGTTTCCTTTTCGGGTAAATACCCAAAACTCTCTGCGAGCGTGCGCTCTCAGAATGGGCCACGGCTAGTGGATTGGGGGTAAACCCAAATAAGACAAAGCTTATGCTCTTCATCAGGAAGAATAAACTCCTACTCTTCTAAATAACAAGCTTAATGGTACGAACTTACCATTTAGCGACACAGCCAGATAACTTGGGTTAGTCCTAGACAGCAAACTGGACTGGAACCAAAATACAGAAGATCGAAGAAAAAAGGCCGCGATTGCTTTATATACGTAAGTGGCCATTGGACTTGAAGGGGGCATGTCCCCAAACATAGTCCACTGGCTGAACACTTCCATTGTTAGACCTATGATAACCTACCTTAGATAAGGGGACCAACCTTAAAAAGTTAACCCTACAGCGAACCGTCGAACTTACCATTAGTGGTGCTCTACACTCCACCCCAAACGAAGCATTAGATGCTATACTAAACCTCCCACCGCTGAACAAGGTCGGAAAACATTTGATCGGGTTTTCGCATGAAAGAGCCGAAAAAATAGAATGACCAAGATTTTGGTTATGCAAAGACTTTTAAGGGGAACCCACTTATTCCCAAAAGCACAGACTACTGCATACCACATTTCACAACCAAATTCAGAGCCTATATTATAGGCTATATACTATATAGTGGAAGTGTACCAGGCCCAGCTGGATCGATAAAGATATACACGGACGGTTCCAAGCTAGACGACAGTGTAGGCGGAGGCGTCTACTTTCAGGAATTCAACGTTAGAACTGATTTCCGACACCGGACCACTGCAGTATCTTTCAGGCAGAGGTCACTGCAATCCAGAAAGCTTTAATAACAAAAAGTAACCTACAAGTTCGAAATAAGAACATTTGTATCTACTCGGATAGTCAAGCGGCTATAAAGTTCCTAGTTTCGATGAGTTCGTGTAACATATGAAGTCAGTGAAAAACTGCCGCTTATGCCTAGAGAAGATGGCTGAGCAGTTTTCAATTCACCTCATATGGATCCCAGGACATAGGGACTTCGAGGGCAACTGTATTGCGGATGAACTGGCTGGACAAGGAAAAAATCCTCCTTTAAGACAAGGGGGACCTGGTTATACTCAGCTGTAAACAGAGAATACGAAATATTTTCACTCTCCATGCAAATAAAACGTGAAATCGGACATGGAACACGTGAAGGATCTCGTGGCAAACTTGCCCGACATACTGCGGTAAAAGAACCATGGAACTTTGCTGTCTGAAGTGCTCAACCGTTATCTGTGCTATTACAGGACTCTGGGAAATCACGCATCCAGGTTGAATGCTCCCTACCATGACTTCTGTAGAAGCTGTGGCGATGAGTAGCAGCTAGAGACTGTGGAACACTTTTTCTGTCATTGCTCTGGGCTGGGCAGTAAAATATTCGGTTCCTGAAGTCACACATTCTCAACGATTTATCTCAGCTCTCTGAACAGAGTCCAGAATGCCTTTTAAGGTTTCTTCAGGCTGCCGGATGGCTTCCTGAGGAAGAGTGTTGATATGGCTCACTGTAGCATTATCACAACGGGCCTATCCTTGGCCTAAGTAAGTTGGGACGTCACCTCCCTAAACTAACTTACATACACAGACATAGACGTTAGGTGCTAAACACTATTTCCTTGACGTATTCTTTACATGACTTATAAAAATCTTTATACAGAGCTGACAAACTTCATGGATTGGAGAAAAGACTACATTGTGTATACGTAATATTTTTTAGAAGCCATATAAATATTCACTGTGCCATTTTTTTAAATGCCTTAAAGTACTCTTTATATAAAGCTGAAAAACTTTATATCATGCATAACATTTTCACATTGTATACGTAATATATTTTTTTTGTAGCCACATCATATTTGATTGTCTCTGCCAGACTTAGCCCTTCATATAAGACAGTATTGCGTATACGTAATATTTTTAAGAAGTCTGTTACTGGCATTTGGGACATTTGGGTAACAAAATCTCGAAATTACGCTAAAAAACTTCTTTATACGAAGCTTCATTCAATGACCTTTAAATTTTTAAGCTAGTTCATTGGAACTAATTGATAGCTTGGGGATGCCCCTTCAAAGACTACTAAATGATCTAATTTATTATCTTGAAACGTTTAAAACATCTACAACTTTACAATATGCCAAGGTTCATCTAATTGATAAGATATTTATTTAACTAACATCGGTATCAAATATTCTACAAACTCGTTTATCTCGTCACATCAAATATTTCTGGTTCTTTTGGAATTTCGCATAGATTCGGCGGTCAAAACAAATGTGTAAACAATACCAAACACGCTACAACTTTAATATGAAGGTTTTTATTGTCTCAAAACTTGTTTAGACTTTCAGATTAACTTTTTATTTGACTATCTTTTAAAGAGTTTTAGTTCTATTAGTCGTATTTCAGCAACGTTTTGGCTACGACATGTTTGCAAAATTGTGTTTGGCGGTAAGCGGCGGATTCTTTTGGAAATCCCAAGACTTAAATTTTAACCCCAACTAGCTTTGCTTGCTGGGTATACTGGGCCAGTTGGTGTATATGGCTCCGGTGGGCATAGAGCAACAATCTAAGCCAGGATCCTACTTTGTACGGTAGGTGAGGGTTCGGTTTAAATGAGAAAAATTTGATTACCACTAAAAATTTTCTCTAAAAGCATCGCTCAACCGAATGGCGGTCATCACATCGAGCTAGTGGAGTTGACCGAGGAGGGTCCAAAACGTATTGGCAATATCTTTAACATTTATGAGGACGGCACACTTTTGGTACAATATGAAGCGGGCAAGCAAGGTTATGTGGCCAAATACAGCTATAAAAAGGGTCCACCCCCGCCCGAGCCTTTAGGTATTAGCGCGTCAGCTTTAAAGTCGGGATCTGGATAGATATGATGAACCAAAATTCCTGAACTTGAAACTCTACATCAGAAAAATTTTGGACGAAATGTCGTACGGAAAGAAGTATTCTTTTTAATGATTTTTGGACTTTTACCAAAGGGTCTAGCTGCATAGGGAACCAAGAACTAAACGCGTAGAGTTTTTTTTCAATCTTAATATCTTTTTTTTAAATTAAGTTGTTAATTTTTTTAATTTTCAAAAAACAAATTATATTTTCATAAACAAGCGAAAAACAGACGAATTTTGCAACCACAATATTTCTTTAGGCGATTGGTTCCTATATGGAGCTATATGGAGCTATATGATATAGCCAACCGATTTCGAGCAAATACAAAGACTCTGGGACCTATAAAAAAGTTCCGAGTGCCAAATTTCTTTACAATATCTTCATAACCAAACGAATTATACATCTAAAACTTTTTGTTTTTTTCGAAGTCCTCTGGGAGCTATATAATATAGCCCCGACATACATAGAAAAAAAAACTAAACTTGTCTCCCTTAGGCTAATAAAGGATCTTATCTGAAAGTTTGGTTGCTCTAGCTCTTACCAACTCTGAGATCTCGAATTTCATACAGACAAACGCACATGGGTATAAAGACATTTCTAGCCATCCTGAGTAACTTTGGGGGATCCCCAACATTTTCTTCTTTATGTTACATACATTTTCCGCTATTTATAAAGTATACCGATTTTTTCCCCCTTTTTTGGATAATTGAAGGAAGGGGTATTACTAAACAGTATCCGCCAGTTCAAAAAATGTCTCTTAAGCAATACGGCACTACGAAAGTCAAATTCTGAGAAGAATTTGCAGGGCATTTGAAAGAGACTTGGAAAATGCTAAAGTTGGTGACGTCATATGGTCACAAACTCAAAAACATCGAGCTAGGAAGAGATACCATGTGGCAGGTGCGGATCCCGAATTTGGTCTTGGAGAGGTTTTTTACTTGGAAGTGTGAAAAACTTTTGGGGGGTTCGGAGCCGAAAATCACCCGTGCATCCGCCACTCCCAATATTTTTTTTTTATAAGACCTATGGAACTAGTATGTCAGAGCACCAACGTGCTGGAGTTTCGTGGAACTCGAATGCTTTTGGGATTGCAGAATCGAAATAGTGAACTCGGATGTTTTTGGGCTTGTAGAATCAAAATAGTGGTGGCAGAAATCCTTAAATATTTATATCGCTCTGAACACCAGCGTAGCAGCTTAAACCATAGCTGAGAATCTAGAAGTGGCTTTCTTGTCTTCTCCTCCTCGCACAGCAACTCTCACAGGAGGGGAATAAGGGAACTAGGTCTAAGTCTCACAATTTCAGCTTTTCAAGCTATTTGTCTTTTGTTTTTACTTTGTCCAAATACTTATGCCGTTGACTGTTAGCTTTTGTCAATACCAATTTTGAAAACATTTCTTTAAGACCTTAAAAAATATGATTTTTTTTTGTTTTTTGAATGATTAATTTCATGCTAGACAGGCTTATAGACGTTCCAGCGCCAATAACAACTCCTTCAGCTTCTAGGTCAATAATCTGCGTCTGGGGCGCAAACTGGCGCCCATTTGCCGCAGTTGTCAATCAATGAAGATCCAATTTTAGCACAAGTAAACAATATTAATATGATCGATCTCTCGCTATATACTCGAACCTAGAGTTGCCGTCATCAATTCGAAGAGATCGGATTTACCCAACCCCAACCCAGTCATTATAAGCCCATAGACAGCTTGTCTTTATCAGTCGCTCAATAAATTACAGGGTGTTTATATGCTAATATGGATGTTCTGTTTTTTTAAAGGATATCGGTGTTGTATGCTTGACAGGAAAATGCAACTAGGTTCCGAGAAAAAGAGTTTAAGGATTCCATCATGTCTCGGAGTTAATGAAAATCTTGCTTTGATATCGCTCGAAATTTTTTTCATTCAATATGATTTTATGTCTTGCTGAGAAAGAAGACGTGACAGACCCCAAGTTTATACCATTTATTCTTGACCAACATCAACAGCGGAGCCGATAAAGCCATATCTCGGACAGACAGATAAATATACAAATAAATCTTGAAGACTATAGCAGATTCCAGTGATAGAAAGTCAGCGATGTTTTCGATGTTTTTTCTGTGGAAATCATCGATGTATCGTAATATTGAGACATATATTATCTTAATATGAACTTCGATGTACTGATACATTGAGGTTCTTATTGTAAACTTGAATATATAGATGCATCGATGTTTTTCCTGCGATAGTAGCTAGAGAGCTTTTCTGTGGATATCATCGAAGCGTCGTAAGATTGAGGTTTAGATTATCTTTTTATGAATGTATCATCGTATATATCGAGCTAGCGAGCTCACATTTTAACAAAAGAAGCTCATCATTTACAGTCAAAAAAATTTTTAAATATCCTGCCCTGTAAAAGGTAAAAGTTTCATAAAAATGAATGTAAATATTTATTTTAAAGCTATTCCAAAACGTTTTTGCAAAGAAACTTAAGTCTTCAAAGCCGGTATGTAAATTCATTTCGATCAAAATATATTCAATTGTATATGCAAAATTTTTTACTAGTTTTCGGGGATATCATTAAAAAATGCAAAACTTTCTTTTACTTTTAAAGACATACAACTCGCTAATCCCCATAAGAGTTTTTTACTATTTATTCCGAAACACTTCGATATAGCAAATAAATCTCGTCAAAAACTAAAAGCTTTTTATTACCCATCCCTGGATGAAAGCTTTACTAAACTCCATTGGGAACTTCGGGAGTTACAGCTGAACTTTCTTGGCTAGACAATGCTTTAAAAAAAATTCCTTCTTTTTTTTTAATTGGTTCCTAATTTCTAAGGGTAGTCTTCGAGGGAATTTTATTTCAAGATGATTAAAGCAACTCCAGCTCTGTCTTATTAGCTTTTTTTTAAATTTTTTTTTGAAAAAACTTCAGATATCAAAAAAGGGTATGTAGACTCATATAGCAGGATCTGATTATAGCGTCTTCTCTTCAGTCTAATTAAATTTATCTCTAAAACATTTTGTGAAAGAACTACAGATACCATAAATGGAACACCTGTAGATTATAAATATTAAAATTCTTTTAGTTTTTGGCTGATACTAGCCACATAGGTGTGTCTTAAAGTGTCCTATTAAAACTATTTTTGAAAGAACTATAAAGACTCATATAGCAGGAAATGATTGTAGCGTCTTCACTGCAGTCAAATCAAATTTCTTTCTAAAACATTTTGTGAAAGAACTACAGAACTACAAAAAAGGGTATCTAGATACCTGTAGATTATAAATATCAAACATTTCTTACTTTTTAGGTGAAACCACCCACATAGGTGTGTTTATACAACTTTTAGCTAAAATTCCAAAGATCTCAAGTCGGTTATACAGTGGTCTTATCGATTAATCGAGAGCGAATTCAGCGCTGTAATGGAAACAGTATTTCTTGCAGCTGGCGTAGCCCCCCTGATTTTTTTTGGTTCTTTTTATTCAGCTTTACAAAGATATACTCAAAATTTTCCGCCGAACGTTCCAGAAAAAGTTTGTCAAAGTGCTCTAGAAAATTCTCTACTGACGATTCTGGAAGAATTAATAATAATGTGTTTTTTTCCATAAACACCAAAAAGTTCTAAAGCCTATTAATAACTTACTTGTAAATATAAGATTTCCTCTTTCAGTAGCTAAAGATTTATTTTTAGAACTCTAGCATTCAGATCTATTCTTAATATTATCTATTATAAGAAAAATTTCATAAAATACAAAAAGTGAACTTTTGGAATCTGCGAGAATTTCGTCGGGGACTCATAAGAAAAACACTCGCGCTCATCTCTTACGACATTTTCGAAATCGTTCATAATCCCGCCCCCTCCGTTTGATACTCTCGTCTAACTTGGCTTTGTTTCTGCCTTAGACTTTGTACCGTATTGCGTACACAACGCAACTCTCGCTCTTTTCTCTTTCTTCGCTCTCTTTGGAGGCTTATCTTAAAGTTGTACGATGACTTAAAACTCTCTGACTTTGGATGACGGCGCTCTCGCTCTGGCACTCGCGCTCTCTCTGTCGCTCGCTGGGTTCTCGGTTTCTTCGAAAGATTGTACTAAAAATAGGGGTCTACGATTGGGCGCGCGCTGTTATTTTTAATTGAAAGTAGATCACGTCGAATTCACGTTGGCGTTGTTTACGTTTTCACTGGCGTTAGCTTGCCCCTGTTGTTGGCACCCCCCGGCTGGGCGCTGGGGGAACGCGTCTGTCTCGGGTTTCCGTTCTTCGTTCACGGCTCGCTGCAGTAACAATAACATAAACAACAATCGTTATCAGGCGTGTGCTGCATACACAGAAACCATAAAATCTTCCCAAGTACCCCCAGACAGAATGCCCGACATGGGTAGACATGCTTTGTTACAGACACGGGCTTCGATTGATCTTCTCTTTTTTTTTGTTCGTTTTAGGATACTCAGCAAGAAAAACAAAGATCTTATAGCAATTTAAAACCAATTGCTGGCTCATTTAGGGTTTCAAGCTGCTATGGAGTAAACAAAAATTAAATCGCTGATCTACAATAGCTTATCTGTCGATGTACAGACGAACCATTTCAAGGAATATTCATATTATATCTGCTTGGCTTCATATTTTTTGTTTACTATGGCATTAATTTCTTATTGGATTTTTTGTAGTAGGCATTAGTAGGAATTCTGTAATAAGAGGTGTTCGCTGAGCATAAACAATCGTAATCGAATACTAATTAGAATAGTTTATAAGCTACTGCTATCTGGTAGAATGCTAAGTGCATTCTAAGCACTATTCAAATCTATGCATCTACACTGGAAAAAAGTTAGGAGTTTTGGGTTCAAGGGGGTTTTTCGATAGGCACAATACTTCTTATGTTAAGATTTTTAATTTTTTTTAAAGATACTAATTCCTCATATTAGAAAGTCTAGAAAGATTTTGAGAAAGAGCTTCTAGTTAGAAATCTTTAATTTAAGAAGATTTGGCATAATTTGAAAACCCAAAGAGTATATTTTAATCATTGTACAAATTGTAAGTATAAATGATGGTACTAAGAGTATTTTATGTTCATCCAGTAGCGGATCCACGGGTATTTCCGGACCCACAAAGAAATAGCTTCTAAGTAAGAAATCTTTCTTATTATTTTAAGCAGAACTGAAATCAAAGAGTATTTCCTAATCATTCTAAGAATTTTGAAGTCTTCATGATGGTTTTAAGAGTATTTTATGCGGGTTTTCGGTTCCGGAACCCCCAACCCCACCCAAAAGCTGCAAAAATGGGTTGAAAGTCTGAAAGTAATGAATACCCCTATCAGTGGCGGGTTCGGACTCGGGATAAAAGCCTTTTGCTAGCTCTGATATACACTTCGAAGTTAAGTACCCCCAAGACTAAATCCTAGAACCGCAGCTATCCTCAGCTTAAGGAAAATCGAAATCATTCGATTAATAAAGCTGGTACAGTCACCAAAATGTATATAGACGCATAAATACTTTTAAGTTCTTGGGTTGAAAGTCTGAAACTAACCCCTACCAGCGGCGGGATCCACGGCGGAGTTTTCGGGTTTGGACTCGGATTGAAAGTCTTTTGCGAGGTCTGATACACTTCGAAGTGAGGGCCTCCTACAAGACCAAATCCTAGATCCGCAGCTATTCTCAATTTAAGGAAAATAGTCAACGAAAAATCGAAAATGTTCAATTCGATAAGTTCTAAATTAATGAATATGGTACAGTCAGCTAAATGTGTACATAGACACATGAATACTTTGGAGTTCTGGCGCTGTTCGTATGTTAGACGCAAGATCTGAATTGGAAAACATTTACGAAGAAATGGCAGGTAAGTAGATAGGTAGGTTAAGGAACTTACCGTCCCAACTCACAGGCCCTTTGTCATACCGATAATGGGAGTAAATGATAAAGATATTGAATTGACAGAAAAAATCAGGGAAATAGGAAAAGTGGAAAGTGCGGAAGCATGCTTAACGTGGGATTCGAACCCAAAGCCTCTCGGATGATAGTCTAGTGCACTGTCGCTAGGCTATCGTAGATCGTCGTAAGATCGTTGCATTTTTTCCAGTGTATTATTGATTATCAATAATTATTGATCTGATTGACTCAGGTCGTACTCTAATTCGGAGAATAACAACCAACAGCTACAATATCAATATAAGGGCGTAAAGGTTAAAAATGTTTTTTAATGTTGTTACTATTGGGGTTCTTGGGGATTATTCTCGCTGTCAAAGTTGTCAAATAAATGTTGTTTTTGTTGTCGTTATTGTTGTTGTTGTTGTTGTTGCTTCTGATGGATTCACTCTAATTGTTCTTGTTGTTTGTGTTTTCCAGTCAGTACTGATAACGCACACATGCACACACATTCTATATACTTTATCTCTAGATGTATGTGTGTGTGCGTATGTGTGCGCGTACTTTGTTCAAATGCTTTCGTCTATATTTACATAAGTCCGTACATAATTTATATATAGATGGTATTTTTATTTATTTTTAGGTTGTTTTTTTTTATTTATGTAAACCAAATTATTTTCAAGCCATGAAAAAAGTTGATAAGTTGTAAGATTCGTCATCAGAAAAGCACAACATAAGGTAGAGATTCGTAAAAAACATTGTATCAAATTGGGCAGGAAACCGAAATGCATTTGAAAGTTTTTTCTTTTGGAGCTGTATTTCCTTGATTACAAATATGGGGGATACAAATTTTACTACTTTGGTTCAGCATCCTAAGATATAAGGGTACACTTTTTTGCTCAAGCAAGGCATAACATCGCCCTTAACTGCATCCCGAGACACACCAAGATCTCCGAGAAGGAAGGTTCTTCATATTTGACTTTATAGAGAGGATTCAAAATAAAATCCAAATTAGTTCGGTTGAGAAACAACATAAATCATTTAGAGAAATGGCATAGCAACGCCCTTAGTTCCAAGAACATACCAACATCTTCGCGAGTAAAGTAGCTGAAAGGAGCGACAGAACCCTTCTACAAGATAGGATCAAAAAGTCATAGTACCTATTAAAATAAATCAAATTTGTTGTAATACACTTGTCAGTAGAAATTCAAGGTAATATCCCCGAAATAGCATAATTCTAAATGGGCTCGAGTTGCAACAAAAGGCCTCCGCTCCAACACAACGTGGCAGCCCTGTGCTTCACCTTGAACTTTCATACCTGCCGCTCACCCACCTGGCGTACACCTTTAACATGGCCAAATATTCGGTTATAATTTTTTGGACGCCACTGTACGAAATCCCTAGGTTAGGTTAGGTAAGGGCAGCAGTTGACTTCAAAAGCCGGCCCGTTGTGAAACTGCACGAATCTCTATTTAATCCTTTCTCCTGGAAAGCCTTCTTAATAGGAGTTCCAACCTGTTGCTGCGATCCAACTTGCAATCCTCCTCGAAGAGATAAACTCTAGCTTCGATAGGTTATGAAGGAAGTATTTTTTTGAACTCCTTTTATCTGCGTCTACTTAGAGCTTTAGAGAAACAGAAGAAATGCTCTGATGCTACCTCCTCCTCATCTTTGCGATATCCATAAATAATCAATAATCAGACGAATATTAATTCGTATTTTCATTAATCCTTGAAGTTCAGGGGCGACCGGCGCACTGGAGATCCTTCTTAATAGGAGTTCCAGCCTGTTCCTGCGATCTAACTTGCAATCCTCCTCGAAGAGATAAACTCTAGCTATAGGTTATGAAGGAAGTATTTTTCTTAGGCGGTTTTTCCTGCGCCTACTTTTAGCTTTACAGGAACAGAAGAAATGCTCTGATGCTACCTTTTCCTCATCTTTGCCATATCCCTAACTAATCAATAATCAATCATAATAATCAATCTAGCAGCACCTTTACTTGACCACAATTTCATTAATCCTTGAAGTTCAGAGGCGACAGGCGCACTGGACGAGCTCCCGGCCCGCGCCAAACACTGTTGAGCGGCTTATGGAACTATCCCGGTAATGTCTTCCTCGTGGCTTTTCCGAACTTGACGCGGAATCTACTGCCACGCCCAGATGGTATGAACGCCCTCCATCGTTCCGTTCGCGGTAAAGAAATTCGTTTCTACTACTATCTGTTTGGGACTGTAAGACATACCGTCAAACAGCCGCCTCTAGCGGAGAAAAAATTCTAAGGCCTAAGGCAAGCATAACAGCTCCTTGACTCCCATAATATACATAGCTGACAATTGGGACAGAATTACTTTCGGAGGAAACTCAAGACTCGAGAAACAATTGAGTAATATTTGCAACGGAAATTTTTGGAAATTGAGATGGAAACAGCCTAGAACGCAACCGAAATTTTTTAAGTTGCATGTTCCGGGCGGACATCCTAAATAGTCTTTTCTGGGAATAACGCGTTGTAGAACCTTTTTTTTTTGCGAAGCATTTTTAAAAACTACAACTTATCCAGTTGTCCAATAACGCTGGTTCGTATCTAGAATCCACAACAAATAATAAGTTGACAAATTAATAGGATTTTTATTGGGAGATTGAGAGATTTATTGCACAAGAGTGGCAATACTTCGGATCTAACGTGCTCCCTAGCCTTAGATTTTCTCGGCAAGTACAACTTTCGGGATTTACTGAACTATCTGAATTTCTACTGAACTGGTGATAAATTACATCAAGTTCGTATTAATGGAAGGTTGCAATTCTTCTGGCAACAGCGCCACACTCAGTAGGAGGTTTGGAGTTATATCAATACTTGAGATCTATCGTACTCCCTAGCCTTAGACCGTTTCAGCAAGTACAATTTTCGGGATAAACAGAATTATCTGAGATTCTTAAATATATAGAAGGATGCAATTCTTCTGGGAGCGTCACACTCAGTAAGAGGTTTGGAAATTAATTAATACATGATAACTATCGTACTCCTTAGACCGTCTCAGCAAGTACAGTTTTCAGGATAAATTCAATTATCTGAGATTCTTCTGGACTGGTGACAAATTACATCGCGTTTTTATATAGAAGGATGCAGTTCTTCTGGGAGCGTCATACTCAGTAAGAGGTTTGAAGTGTATTAATACTTGGGATCTATCGTACCCCTTAGCTTTTGACCTTGTCATCAAGTACAATTTTCGGGATAAATTGAACTATCTGAGATTCTTCTGGATTCGTATAAATAGAAGGATACGATACTTCTGGCTACAGAGTCAAAATCAGTAAGAGATTTGGAGGTGAATCAATATTGTACTCCCTGCCCTTAGACCTTCTCATCAAGTGCAATTTTTGGAAAAAAATAAATTATCTAAAATTGTTTTAGTCTGGCGAAAAATTGCAGCAAGTTCGTATAAATAGATTTTTGTTCCAGTATTTCACAAGCCTGTTGGAAGGTTTTCTCCGTTATGTCACAGACCGTACCGGTATTTGAAGCTATATTTCATGTTTCTAGCTATGCTTACTGAACCTGCAGTGTCCCTTAAGTAAATTTCCAAATTATTTGTTTACTTTCCAGATTATAGAAATAGAGCAGCCCAGAAGCCAAAAAAGTTTTCTCTGAATGCAATAAACATTCTTGATACGTCTTGGAATAAGCTTCTATCTAATTTGCTGCCATTTCCAAATTTCAACATGCTTCCAAATGCTGCAGATCTTGAAGGTAAACTATTACAGTTTGTAATTATCAAATAATTAAAGAGTTGACCTTTTATATAATCAGAGTTTCTTTGTCTAACAAAGTTTGTACACAGCTATTTACAAACCCTTGATAAACTTTATAATGTCGAAAGTTTGTTTTTTTGTCTATTACATATTTTGATGAACTTTATTTAGCCTTTTACATATACATAATATTTTTAATACCAGATGTTTTCGGCACATGTCTTAATTAATTTAAAAAATATGGGTCTTGTAAATACTAAAATTTAATCAAAAACAACTGAGTTGATTACGAGCAAAACAGTGCGACTAGAAAATACCCTGCCAGTCTAGTTAATTTGTTTAGTCAGGGATCGCTTGTTAGTTGGGGTTGAAAAAAAACCAAAACGAGAAAAATATTTTAGATAAAGTCACTTAGGTTCCTCCTCCTATTCCTCTTCTTATGTCTGGTTACTCCTAGTGGAGCATTGGGCCATATAAGTATATACGTTGCTCCAAAACAGGCGCAGAAAATTTAGGAAATTTGTGAATATTATATCCGAAAAACATTCAGCCGTCGGATGATCAGAATTTTTGCTGCAATTTTTCAATTAGGGAAACGCTCTGGCACGTACCTCAGATATGATAGAGATGGTAGCTGACAGTATAAAAAAAAGTTGGATAGCGTCAAATCGCATGATCTGGTTTATGAAGCGATCTATAGCGATTTTCAAAGAACGCATCCAAATGAACAGGGAAAGTGTGGAAAATCTTGTTGGAAATAAACATCATCCAAGCCAATTTCATCTCATTGGCAATCAAAATATTATTCTGCTATCGAATGGAAGCGTTACAGAGTCGACCGCGTCATTCTGTTCTACTCAAAGTGAAATAAATTGCAAACCTAAGGATGATTTTTCTAGTTCAATACGATGTCATAATTTTCAAAGTACAAATGCGTTGTTCAATGGAAATTGACTTCGTTCTGATAATTGTCAGACTTGCGATTAACGAAAGATTATAGAAAACCAAGATGACGCATAAAAAAAAGGGTTTTTTTTTCCATATTACATTTTTAAAAAAGGCTAGCCAATAAAATAAACATTTTTGTTCGAAATTAGCTGCACAACTGCATCCAAAAATATCGAAAATTCTAAATTATATCATCGCTGAGTATGATTTATCTGGTTCACTGTGACGTCATAGTTTTCATAGCACTTTTAAATAGCTAAATGCGTTAATCAAACTCAAATTGCTCATTTCGAGCTGATTTTAAGATATTTTCCAAAATTTTATAATTATTATAATTTCAAAATATCGAAAAAGTAAAGGGAATACCATCGCTGATTATTTTGCTGGTTCAATATGAAGTCATAATTTTTAAACGCGTTTTTCCATTGAAGTTGAGTCTTTTCTGATAATTTTTGGACTAGCAATAAATAAAAATAAAAGATGATAGAAATCTAAGATGGCGTACTTTGAAAAATTGAAATGGCCTTTTTCGAATTAATTAAAAAAAATTTTCTAAAATTTTATAATTAGCATATAAAAGCATCGCTGAAAGCCGTTGCTTCGGCTACAAACCTTTATAACTTAGAATAGAATTCAACTTTAAAATTATATAAATAAATAAATAAACCATCACTGAGAATTATTTTTCTAGTACAATATGACGTCATAATTTTTAAACGCGTTCTTCCATCGAATTTGACTTCATTCTGATGATTTATACACTTGGAATTAACAAAAGATGATATAAATCTAAGATGGCATATTTTGAAAAATCGAAATACCTTTTTTCGAATTAATTATAAAAAAATTTCTAGAATTTTATAATTATTATAATTTCAAAATATCGAAAAAGTAAAGGGAATAGCATCGCTGAGAATAATTTTTCTGGTTCAATATGACATCATAATTTTTAAACGCATTCTTCAATCGAATTGAGTCCATTCTGATAATTTTTGGACTAGCAATTAATAAAAGATAATGGAAATCTAAGATGGCGTACTTTAAAATATTACAAATATTATGCTGTATCTATGTTTGAACACACATATAATATTTTTGTACATTTTATTTTTATTTCAAACTTATTAAAAAAAAATGGCGGACGTAAAGTCGGGCGCGGACGACTTTAGGATACCCTGTACCACTAGCTTGCAATAAAATCCGGTTCCTTCACAAAAAACCAAAAACAGAAGAATTTTTAAGCAAACATTTCTTTTTTGACCGATCGTTCCTATGGAAGCTATATGATATAGTCAACCGATTTCAATAAAATTTGACACAGTGCTTAAATACCTTAAAAAAGATCTGAATGCCAAATTTATTTCAAATATCTTTACCACCAAACAAAACACATCGAATTTTGTATAAAAAACGTGTTTTTGGACCGATTGGTACTATGGGAGCTATATGATCTAGTCAAACGATTTGGATTAAATTTAGTGCAGTGCTTGGGAACTATAAAATACTCACGAATGTCAAATTTGGTCCTAATATCTTAACAAACAAACGAAACACAACAAATTTTGTTAAAAAATCGATTTTTTGGAAGATCGGACCTATGGGAGCTATATGATATAGTCAACCGATTTTGTTCAAATTTGGCACATTGCTTAAGTGGTCTAAAAAATTTCCAAACGCCAAATCTGGTTAGGATATCTTTATTAAAAAACGAAATATAGCGAATTTTTCTTTAAAAAAGTTATTTTGGCCGATCGGTCCTATGGGAGCTATATGATATACGCAACCGATTTCGATCAATTTTGGATCAGTGATTGGGAACTATAAAAAACTTTCGAATACCAAATTTGGTTACGATATCTTCATAAACAAACGAATTATTCATCTAAAACGGTTTTTTTTTTTATGTCGAGATCGTCTCAAACACCCCCATGGGAGCTATATAATTTATCCCCGATATCAAAAAAATAAAATAAACTTGCCTCCTATGGAATAATATGGGATCTAATGTGAATGTTTGGTAACTCTAGCTCTTACCATCTCTGAGATCTAGGCGTTCAAACGGATAGACGGACGGACATAGGTATATCGACTTCTCTATTCACCTGATCATATTTTAGGTAACTTTGGGGTGTCTCCGACGTCTCCTTCTATATGTTACATACATTTTCAGCTTGCACAAACTTAATATACCCTCTGTACCATACGGTACAGGGTATAAAAAGAAAACTATAAATTATTTTGAAACGAATATTACATTGGCTAGCGCATTCATGTAGCTAACACTTCAAAAGCTTCCTAAGGATAGCTCATATATCTGTTTTGTATTAATATTAAAGAATAAATTACACTTGAAAAACAGGAAAAATGGAAAAAAATATTTTTTTTAGTTATTTTGGCGATTCTCGCACTGACAAAAAGTTCGTATTTATTGAAGCTTCCAGATCCTTGTTTGTCATCGGAAGTGCTTCATATTTCCATAGCAAATACTATAAAAACGTAATTGTCGTAATCTTACAACTTGATTGGAACTTGAAAAAATCTGAGAGTTATTGTAAAGTTAGGAAAGAAACTTAGTAATTGTCAAGAACTTAACGAAGAATTGTATGCCAAATTTATTATAACAGTAAGATCTTGTTGTGAAAAGCAATTAACTGCAGAAAAAACTCAATTTTGGCTTGAAAAAATTAAAATAATTAAAAAAAGTGTACTCCTAGATATTTCTAGAACATACAATTTCGATCAAAATATACTATAGCTTTCTAACTAGTTCTTCCGACAGCTTCTAAACTTAGCTATAAGAAAAACTTTCTAATTCAGTGGATTAAAAATATATTTTTTTAATAAAATACTTTTTTTTTTTAAATAAACTTAAACATTTTTGGTCACGGTTTGTCATGCCCTTGCAATAGACTTGAAACCAATGTACTTACGCACACAAACAGAATTACATAAGCACATATGTATATGAGCACTTATGTACATACAGTATATAAATCAGTTTGTAGCGGCTAACAAACATGTAAATATGTAGGCATATACTAAGTAAATATATATACATATTAAAGTACATAAACGCTGACATAATGGAGGAGATGCTGGGCTTGGCTTCGAGCTGAGCTCGTTCCTAACTATGAGTTCTTTTTCAATTTGGCTGTGAAACAACAAAGAACTAAGCGCAGTGTGGGGCATATAATATAATGTAAAAAAAAAAAAAAGTGCAATAAATATTAAAGCAGTTATATTATTATAATTTTTTTTTTTTATTTTCTAATGCTGTTGTTGTTGTAGTTGCCTGCGTGTGTTGATTACGACAGGAAGTAACTGAATTGCCAAACAAACAATGAAACAAACAAACAAGTTTGCTGCAAACTTTCGTGGACAAAAATAATAAAAAAGAACAACAACAACAGCAGCAATAACTACAGCTACAACAACAACAACAGCAGGCAAGTGCATATACATATATACATATATACATTATGTATTATGTACATGCGCTGAAGTGTGTGTGATAAGAAGGAGGGCATAGTCAGAAAACCAAAACACTTTAGTCTAATTATAGCATCATTGAGCGCTAAAAATAAGTACATACAATTACAGATGATTTCAAGCGAGCAAACAAACAAACAACAAAACATACACACATACGCACAGCGCACAAACACGCGCCTGCTGTGTGAAGTGCGTGCGTGTGTGCGTATGTGTGTGTGCGTGTGTGTTTGTGTGTGTGCTGCTGCTGCTGTGTCGTAATAACGTAATACGCGTGTGCGACTGCGACAAAGCATGCAGTTGAGGGAACAGCTGTTTACTCATTTTACTACTACTTTAACGGCACACACAACAAGTGAGTGATAACAAACGCGAGCGCACAAACAAACACAATAAGCGAGAGAGACACAACAGCTGAGAGCGCGGCTTGAGCCCAAATTTGTAAATTTGTAAATTTGTCTGCACAGCGCTCGCTCGCTCGCAAAACAACAACAGCTGCTGGGTATCAAGCAGCAACAAGTGCAGCCCAGCAGCAAACGGAGCAGTGCCCGCTTCGTGATCTATGCGTGGGCACAAGCATGTATATGTGTGCCGCTGTGTATGTGTGTCTCTATGCTCGCGCTCGTTAACTCACGATCGTGCGAGCCGAAGTTTAAGTTTCGCTCGGCCGGCAGACAGCTTACGCTTCATTATACGCTCACTCAAACGCTGTCTTCAATTGGCAATTCAATGTACACCAGGGGGTAACACACCCACGGCAAGACACTCGCCTAACTGCCCGCTCTCGGCCAACTTGTGCTCAAAACTCACTCAAAACAAACAAAAAAAAAAAAACACTTTTTTTTTTGGCCAAGTTCGGTCACGGTGCACGATATAGCCATAACACGAGATGCAAAAGAACCGCAATGCAACTCCAGTCGCCGTTCTAAGCAGTTGTATTAGTTACTGTTATCCAGGGCAACGTACCAATCAAATCGCAGCAAAAGAAATTGACTCGCAAATTAACAGTTATATACTACAATACCGTAAAACTTCTTCTTATATGCAGCATTGTGTTCTATATTTTATTTTTATTTTTTTTTGCACGAAGCCAAAGTATTGTAAATCGTTTTAAATTTTTTTTTTTTTTATTATTGATCCCAAATAGTTTTTATTTGTGTGTTTTTGTAATAAACATTGTGATTTAAAACTGTGAGATCGCTCAAGATCTACAAACAAAAAGAAAGTTCCTTACACAAGTGATAAATTTCGTTAAAAAAAAAAACCTACAAAAACAAAAAAACTAAAGTAGACAAATACTACATAAGTAACAAATTTCTAAAAAAAGTTTGAACTGAAGCTGTGACAACCACGTGAAAATTTACCGCATAATAAAATTATTTACTCAAACATCGTTATCGTTTATTACAAGCTAAACTACAACTATTAAAAGTAAGTAAAAAATCATGATTCTTAAAAGTTATATAATAATAAATATAAAACACTCTTGAAAATAATTATCTGAAAAAAAGTTTTTACTTTTTGTAATTTTTGGAAGTATCCTTTTCGAGCATATCAAGATTATAAATTAATATTATGTATAGTCCTAGTACAAAGTTATAAAAACTCAAGCTGAAGCCCCGAAATTATCTAGATTTACAATTTCCAAGTCTTTTTTTTAATGAAAGGAGCGTTGTAACTTAATGTGGTTCAAAAACCGGACATAGAAAAAATCGCTTAATTTTGAACTACTTAATAAAAAAAAATGCTATAAAATGAAGCTAAAAGACTTATTATATCTGTAGATTAAAATTTTATTTTTTTTCAACTCTTATAAAAATTGTAACTTAAAGTAGTTTCAAAACCGGATGATTTTAAAAGCGATAAATTTAGTTCCCAATAATAATTTTTTTAATAAAATAAGCGTTGTAACTTAATGTGGTTCAAAAACCGGAGATAGAAAAAAAACGATTAATTTTGAACTACTTAATAAAAAAAATTCTTTAAGTAAAACAAAACAGACTTATAAATTTTTTGGGTTTCCAAAACTGTATTAGATAAATCTGTAGATTAAAAGATTGTATTTGTGATTTTTTAAAACTCAGTTGAAAGTTGTAACTTAATTTGGTTTAAAAATCCAATTTTAAAAACGCTTACTTTGGAACTACTTAATAAAAAAAAATGTTTTAAGCAAAAAAAAATCAGCGGAGAACAGGGAAAATGGAGGCGAGCAATACACCCACAAAAAAAAAGAAGAAAAAAAATCAAATCAAATAATCTTTTGAATTTTTTGGGTTTCCCAAGACTTCTGGGTAGAGTTCTTATTTAAAAATCGTATTAGAAGTTCACTGATATATGCTTAGCTTTGAACTACTTAATAAATAATAAATTTAGCTATTGGAAAGAAATAAAATCCCAAGCTGCAGTAGCTAAGAAATTGCTAGGGCTACCAAAACTGTTTTTAAAAGACAGCTTAGTAAAGTTTATAGTTTTTTAAGTTTTAAGTTTGATTCACAAATCGTACTAAGAAGTTCTTTTAGTAAAAGCTTTTCAGCGAACTACTTTATAAATACGAAATTTTGCTATTGAATAAAAAACAAAGCCTTAAAATTGTGTGGGTTTCCAAAACGGTTTAAAAAAGTGATCTGAGCATAGTTTTCTATGACAAAAAACTTTTCTTTGATTAATGCTGTTGGCTTGAGAACTAGTTCTATATTTTTCCCTAAAATTAAAAACTCGTAGTTTTACCCAAACCAAAGCCTTAAAATTGTCTGGGTTTTCAAAACGGCTTAAAAAAGCGATCTAAGCGTAGTTTTCTATGAGAAAAAGCTTTACTTTGATTAATGCTATTGGCTAGTGAACTAGTTCTATATTCTATCCAAAAACTAACAACTCTTAGTATTACCAAACCAAATCCTTAAAATTGTCTGGGTTTGTAAAACTGTTTAAAAAAGTGATCTGAGCATAGTTTTCTATGACAAAAAGCTTTACTTTGATTAAAGCTGTAGACTAGTGAACTAGTTCTAAATTATTCCCCAAAAATTAACAACTCTTAGTAATACTGGATGAAAAAGAAACTAATGTTATAAAGATTCGGTACTTGTTCAGTGAAAAATTTATTTTTCGCTTAGAAAATAACATTTGACAGATTATAAAAATAATTTATTCGAAAAAAAGAACGTTTAAAGCACAGCCATGAACTTATCCTTGTCTCTGGCCCGACTTGTGAACTTTTGAACAATTTAAAACATAGATTCTTTTTACAAACGTGCTTAAACTCAGAGACTGTTTCTCTTACTTTGATTAATGCTGTTAGCTAAAATAAAAGAATATAGAACTAGTTCATAAAATTAAAACTCTTAGTAAAATGAACAACTCTTAGTACAACTGCAAAAAATTAACGAATGTTATGGACATTTGGAACTTATTCAGTGAAAAACGAATTTTTTGCTTATAAAAATAATTTATTTGAAAAAAAATATCATTTAAAGCACATGAACTATGAACTAATCGTTGTCTCTGGTCCGAATTGTGAACTTTTGAACAAATTACAAAACAAAGTTTCGTTTCAAAAACGTGCTCAAACTCAAAGACAGTTTATCTGCTCTTGTTAAACTTTAAGCAATATGCAATATTTTCTTAAAGAAACCGAACTCTTGAAAAATTTGAAATCCAACCTTTATAATATACCCATATAAGAAAAAGGAGCTTACTTGCATTCAATTTACAATATTTTGCCTATTACGAAAACTTTTGACGAAATTAATTTTTTTAAGAGCGTATTTGTTTTAAACCGGAAATATTCAGTGCTTGAAAAGTTTTTGTTTTTGCAGTTTTGAAATTTGCCAAAATAATAGCGTGTTATGAACCATGAACCATATTAATATATACATACCTATATATATTTCTTTAATAATCTTGAAAACAACTAAAGTAAACATACTTTTGATAAGAAATATGTGACAAAAATTCACTTTTTTTGTTTAAAGCTATAAATCGAAGCGAAATATGTGTCACCAATTAATTATAGTTATTATAGGAACTGCTTTGTTTCTGGTTTATTGGTTTATTTTGATAACTTTTTTTTTATGGGGGTTACGGTTTTGTGAACAAAGATTAAGGTTCATTTGCTAGCTTAATTTAATTTCATAATTTTTATTGACAATTTCACTTTGTTTCGGTTCATATCTATCAAACCCCTTTTAGACATTATCAAGTTGCAGTGATTAGTTTTTTTTTTAATTATTAGTTACTAATTAAAGAGACGCTTATAAGATGTGAGTTCAAATCAAAAATAGAACTTATATGATCGTTTTGTTTTTCATAAATTATCATCGTTAGAGGGTTATGTGGTTTGAACTGATTCTACATATAATATGATAGAATATAGTTCTATATTAGTTGATATAAGTATAAATAGAAACTTTTCTTATCTCAAATCTTTAGTAATTATATATTTTTAATACAGATATATCCTTTCTAAAAGTTTTGAGATAACAGATAAGAACAGCCTGTAGCTATAAAATTGTAGCTGATGCATGACATAACCTACATGACATAACCTACATGACATAATCTACATATAGTAGGCATCACTGGCAGTCTAAGAAGCTAAATTTTTCGTCCAAACTTTAGATCTTTGACTTACCTACATTAAATTTTCATCCATGTCTATAGACTTTCAACTTCAGAGCTAAATCCAACCAAAAATAAAGTTGTATAGATTCAGCTGATCAACATTACCATTAGGGCAACCCTTTTCCACTTTACACCAGTGTACGGCACGAAATACGCACATAAGTGGCGCAGTGACGTCACAAGGACTGCTTTACACCAAGCTTGACTGGTAAATGGCTTTAGATACAAAAGTGTGTACACACTTTTTGTCTTTGCGATATTAGCTTTCAAAGCTTTTGAAATATATAGATTTTAATAATTCTTAATGTTAGCTGGTCACACTAGGTATTTTGTTAGGTATAGCACTTTTTAACTCATTACGTTTTATACCCTATAACGTATGGTACAAAGGGTGTATCAAGTTTTTGGAAGCCGAAAATGGATGTAGCATACGGAAGGAGTCCTAGGAGACACCAAAAGTTACCTAAAGTATGAGCAGTGTGACCAGAGAAGTCGTTATGAACGCCTAGATCTTAGACATAATAAGAGCTAGAGCAATCAAACTTTCAGCTTAGATCTCTTATTATTCCATTCCATATTATTATTCGGAATTACATCAAATAGTTTCCAATGGGGTGATTCAAACGATCACAAAAATATCAAAAGTTTTAGATGGATAATTCGATTATTTACGTATATATTGTAACGAAATTTGGCACTTGAAGGATTTTTGGAGTTCCTCAGCACTATATCATATAGCCACCGTATGACCGAACAATCGAAAAAAATAGGCATAACTCGCGTGATTATAAAGATATCGTTACCAAACTTGGCATTCGAAATTCTTTTCGAGTTTTCCATAATTATACCAAGTTTGATCAAAACGGGACGATGATATAGCTCTCATAGAACCAATCAGTCGAAAAATTGTGTTTGGTGCAAAATTCGACTTTATTTTCGTTTGCTTATAAAAATATCGTAACAAAATTTGGCAAAAAATATCTTTTGAAGTTCATAATTAATATATTGGATTTCGACCAATCCGCAGTAGGTTGGTTAGGTTGTATAGGCAGCTCAGATAGTGACTAAGATCACCCAGAGACCATGAGGTCCATTGTGTTGCCTAATTAAAGAAGGGTACAAAGGGAATTGAAGAAAGGAAGGGATAATGGAGGAGAATCAAAAATTGTACAATCCTAATCGCGTAAGTCTCTCATGTTGCAGAACCATTTTGAGGATTCGACGTAAGCAGCCAGATCCACTATGGGCACATACATAGACTAGACTACCCAGATCCTCAAAAAAACGATTTACCCAGAAACTGGGTACTGGTTCTAGTAAATTGCCGTGCCGTCGCATAGCAGGTGCTGGATGCTTACTCTTCATCATCTCTGCAGCTGCGGCAGATATCGTAATGGGGAAAGAGCAACCTCTCAGCCATATTGCTTATGGTGCAGTGCCCCTTTACAACGCCTACCACCATCCTAGCCCTGTTTTTATAGAAGCGCAGGGGTTCACATGTTCGCTTTGGATCATATCTTGGTCAGAGTACTCGGGAGATAGGACAAGCGGACACGATGTCCCATTCTCTTTCCGCAGAGCTCTAGCCCCAGCCCCCTCCCTGCAGTAGTAGAACTCTCAAAGCCAACAGTAGTGCTCAAAGAGAAGCCAACCCTAAAAATAG
>JBAMAX010004167.1:0-16344 GCA_037043745.1 Chymomyza amoena | reverse complement strand
GGTTTCATTCATCGTGGTGTCTTTGCGTTGGATTTGGCACCTCCAAAATCCTTTTGCCAGCTGCCTAAGTAGGAGGATTTCTCATAATAAGACGATAATCTCTTGGAGGGCAAAACGAGGTATATGCTGTCGACAAGTAGGGACGTGCAGCGGCTTGGGTCCCAGATTACGGCCGACAGCTATACTTTCGATGTTGTCAAGGAATTCGTCTACCTTGGCACCGCCGTTACCACCGACAACGATGTCAGCCTGGAGATCAAGCGCAGAATCACTCTTGCCAACAGGTGCTATTTCGGTCTCAATAGGCAATTGAGTAGTAGAGACCTCTCTCGCGCGACAAAACTAACACTCTACAAGGCACTCATCCTTTCAGTGCTTCTTTACGGCGTGGAAGCCTGGACCGTGTCGCTTACTGATGCAGCTGCCTTGGGAGTTTTCGAGAGGAAAGTACTGCGCAAGATCTTTGGTCCTATTCGAGTTGGCGATGACTACCGCATCCGTACTAACCAAGAGCTGTATGAGCTCCTCAACTACATGGACGTTGCTCAGCTTCGCTGGCTCGGGCATGTCGTTGGGATGGACGAGGATGCTCCAGCTAGACGTGTGTTCGATGCGGTAGTCAGCGACCGTCGGCGGAGAGAACGACCGTGTTTGCGTTGGAAAGACCAAGTGGAAGGGGCCTTGTCTTCGCTCGGTGTGACCAACTGGAGAAGGCGCGCGCAATGCAGAGGCGCCTGGAGAGATATTTTAAGGCAGGCCGTAATCCGGTAATCGGGTTGTTATGGCTACATAAGAAGAAGAAGAATCTCTTGGAGTAGTGTTTTCATTGTTGTTACTTTCCATGCTTGAACATCATGAGGTGATGAGGACAAGGACGGTACGCATAACACAGAAACAGGCGCCCGCTTGCAGCCGTGCCTAAGCTATCGGACGCTACAAATTACGCCGTTGATTAACAATGGAATTCATACGCCTTTCAATGCGGACTCTCTTTAACCCTTAGACCAAGTATGTTGGAATGGCCTAAAAAATGAGAGCTCCCTCTCTTGTTAGCCCTGACCAAGACTTCCACACGGGTTGGTTACCGTTTCTTCATCAAGGTTGCTCAGGTTACCAGGGTGCACCACGAGTAGGAATTGAGTGGAGACTCTGCCGATAACAAGATACCTTCGGAGACATCAGCACCTCAGGAGCAACCCTTTGAGGCTTTGAGACTCTATGCTCCTCTGGGAGTTGAGGACGATAGGAGATGGCAGAATTTATACACTACGTCTAAAGTACTTCATATATCTATATTCGATAAATTTTTGTCAAACTTATTTCAAAATGGGGTTATCGAGTTCATCACTGCTATGCCGAAAATTTCTTTTAATTACATTTCCAGAGCTGGTGTCTCAAAATGTTTGTTAGATTAATCCGAAAAAATTCTAAGAGATCTTAAAAAAATGATAATGATGTTAAAAAAATATGATTAGATTCAGTGGAGATGACTTTTATTACACCAATTTTCCTTAATGATGGTTAAGTGATCAACCCAAATTTGTATCAATATAAGAAGGCTTAGTTGGGTAGTGTATGTTTGGGTTGCTTTGAGCAAAAGTCACATTTCTTTTACGTATTTGGCACATATATGCAACATTACTATTTACATACATATATGGGATTAAAAAAGCATTTTTATCAGATCATTTTAGTATACTTAATGGCTTCATTGTTATGAATAAATGGGATAAAGATGCCAAGTTTTAACATGAGCTAACAAAACTTAAACCAAGTACGGATTGAGCAGCTTTTGGTAAGATTTGTTGACCTAAGCTCTTATGGTCTTTAGGATGTTGGCATTTATCTAGCTCTATTAATTGCGCAGTAAATATTATCTCTTATTCTTAGAGTACTAATTAGGAGCTAATTAGGAGCTAATAAAATTCCTGTTTATATGACCCATAATTTTTCTAAAACTCACTTTAAATGTTATGATGTATATAGACTTAATAATTAATTATTCCAATTTTGATTTTTGGTAATTTTTTAACACTACCTAAGTCTGTTTTTACACGGTCTTTTTTTACACGGTTTTGATATAACACGGTTTGAAAATTGAATATTTTTAATTTTTTTACACGATTTTATTCCATTTAGCACGATTTAAAATTAAATGTGCTAAAATTTTTTTTGACAAAAAATATTTTATATTTATTCAGTTACTTATATTTTTTAATTTTGTTAAATATTTTATGTATCCCTAAAAGAAAATGTCAGATATAAAACTAAAACGAAAAGCAATTTCTTTGGAAACCAAGAATGAAATTTTATTTCGCCTTCGAAATGGAAAAGGTTCAACTACTCTTGGCAAAACGTTCGGTTTAAATGAAGCCACAATAAGAACTATAAAAAAAAAATGAAATTGCAATTAGGCAATCGGTGATTTCTGGAACGTACCTATCTGTTAAATCTTCATCATACATTAGAGATGCTGTTAAAGAAAAAATGGAAAAAGCACTCATAATATGGCTTAAGAACAATGCCCAAAAATAAATTCCCGTAGACGGAAACAATATCAAACAGCAAGCATTAAGGTTCTATAAAATGATAAAAGACGAACAACCGTCTACATCCACACAATCAACTCCTGAGAAGAGCTACGTATTTTCTGCAAGCACAGGTTGGATGAGGGGATTTCTCCATAGGCATGCGCTTCATAACATAAAAATCAAGGGCGAGATTGCTTATGGAGATCAGAAGAATTCCAACTAAAACTTAAAAAAATAATAGCGGATGGTGCATACAGTTCAGATCAGGTTTTTAATGCTGACGAAACCGGCCCTTTTTGGAAAAAAGATCCGAAAAGAAATCGCAAAAAAGTGCTGGTGGTTTAAAAGTTGAAAAAGATCGAGTCACATTTTTATTGTGCAGTAACGCTTCTGCAGATCGGATGTTACAGCCCCTGCTTATCAATCGTGCATTTAAGCCTCGAGCAATGAAAGGTGTCGATTTTGATACATTGCCGGTTAATTGTATGGCCAATAAAAAAGCATGAGTGACGACTACAGTTTTCACAGAATGGTTCATTAAATATTTTGTGCCAGAAACTAGAAAATATTTGAATAAAAAGGGCTTAGAATTTAAAGTTCTTCTGTTGGTAGACAATGCACCCGGGCATCCTCAGTTGGAACACGAAAATGTACAAGTTTTGTTTCTGCCACCGAATACCACATCCCTACTCCAACCACTGGACCAAGGAATTATCGCAACATTCAAAACTTATTATATCAAACGAACATTCCAGTACATTTTGGACACTTTGAACAATTGATGCCTGGAAAAAGTTGTCTATTAAAGATTGCGTTGCACATGGTGCTTTAGCATTGTCAGATTTACGACCATCAACCTTAAACGGATGTTGGAGAGTAATTTGGCCAGATTATGTAAAAAGTAAAAATCCTGTGGAGAAAAATACAAACGAATATCCCAATACAATTGCTTTAGCACACGCAGTTGGTGGGGAGGGTTTTTATGAGTTGGTATTCGATGACATTGATGAACTGATGATTGATAAAGTTCTTAGCGAAGACGAAAAATATCGCATTACGCCTCTGATTCTATAGAAAGCAGTGATAGTGAAGAACCTGTAAAATTAACTGAAAATTTAATTCAAGAAGGACTTCAACTTGCGAATAAATAAGGACACCATTTCGTCATAAATGATCCCAATGTCAAAAGAGCTGCACAATTCCAACGTGAAATGAATTCTTGTATGGCTCGTTACAAAGAATTATACAAAGAGGTAGCAAGAATTAGCGAACAACGGCTCATAACAGAGTTCAAAAATTATTCCAGCGATGATAGTGAGTGTATACGCATTCGAAGCAAGCGAATGCGAATTATTGATGATGACAGCAATTAAATTTATATTGCTGTATTTATGATTATAACTTATTTTATTTTCTTTTCGTTCACAACATAGTTGTTTAGTTCCTGAACTTACATTTAATTTATATTTTTTTTAAGATTAGAGTGCATATCTTTTTTATCTTTAATAACTATGCTTGTAAAAATAAGCATTATATATGTGATTTAATAAAAAAAACATGAATTCTTGTTCTTAAAAAATTCTTGTTTTTCACTAATTTTAATAGGTTTTAGAAATTAGGAACCAATCACCCATTTTTGTATACGATCAATGCCTTTTTTTACACGGTTTTTTTTTACACGGCTTCTTCTGGAACCAATCTACCGTGTAAAAACAGACTTAGGTGTATATGTAGTTAATGTAGCCCTTATGTACTTATTCAATTAAAAAATTTTTTTCACAAGACTTTGAGAGCCCAATTTGGCTGCTGCCCTGGCAATAATTGGCTTTCATTAATGTTCTCACTTGCGTAACATTTAAAAAAATAATGAACTATATACAGGCCCGTGTTGTGAGGGCAAATAGACACCCGGTACCGGATTTTCTCAGGTCCAGTGTAATTGCTGCTGTACAGTCATAAATCAAGCTAAAAGTGTAATAGAGGGGCCGGTATATTTTCCCCCGGTCCCGGATTTTCTCAGACCCGCTGTAATTACTGTCGTACTGTCGCAATTCACGCTAAAAGTGTAATAGAGGGGCTGGTACATTTTCCCCTAAGCCCTAATAAATTTCCTATACAACTTTGTTCCATTTCCGTTCCGTCCCCTTTTTATGTCCGTTCACATTTTCATGAGAACTTTGCTGACATTTTGACGAATTGTATAAACTTAGCTTGGGAATCTGTTTCGTTTACGTTTTAATTAATAAAATTTGCAATGCTAAAAATATTTATAAAATCAAAACATTTTAAAATTATTGCTTGTAGAACTGTTAGGGTTAAGATGTTGTTTTTTGAAATATAATATCACAGTATTTTATTAAAAACAATGTGAAAAGGCAAAAAAAATCAGTTTTTGGGGTGCTCTGTTCGCGTGGGGTGATCACGGCGAATCTAAGGTTATCAAAATTCAAACGAGAAATTGTGATAAGTGAATTGTGTAAAAGACAAAAGCTTAAAAAGCGTCTAAATTCGATTGAAGTTAAAATCGAGATGACTTTTCTATATAAAAAATTAGAAGAAACGATGGTACTTTGTCACAGGAGATGTAATTTAAAAATTGTTTTAAAATTATTTTTATATAAAAATATATATATATATTTAATAATAAAGATAACAAACTTAGAATAGCATGTTTTTTTTTTAATGTACAGTCGAAAAAAGTTTTTCGCAAGCCATCGGCGTCAGAGGAACTTTTATTTGATTTTGAAACTTCCTAATACTCTTAGAATGCTTATGCATAATTTTTTTAAGTCTTGGCTTTATTAATTTATCAACTAGTTTATTTCTTGTTTATTTTTTTTTTTAAATTAGATTAAGTGGAATTTCAGAAAATTGCATGTTCTATTTGGTCAACAAATTTACAGGGAACAGGCTTGAGCTAATAATAATATCTTTGGCTGCCGGCTAGTTAAATTTTTTTAAAAATAAGTTTATGTCATTACAATTTCTACCTATTAAGTTCAATTTTTCTCAAAATTTAGTTTAGACCCATTTACTCAACTGCTCTACAATATATAAATTCATCAATATTTTTTTAATTAGCAGTCGTTGTTTCAATCAATTAATTCCGTTCTTGTATGGATACAAAACAACTTTACGAAAGTGGATTTATCTTAATAAATAAATTCCTATATTAATACCCTTTACTCTAATACTTTTTTTTTTACTTGTTTAAACTTTATCGATTATCGGTGGCGATCGATCCACGGATGGTTTCGGGTCCGGATCTCCTCTTCCAAATTTGGAAAAGGTCTTGATAGTTTTTTGCAACAAGCACCGGTGTTAGTCAAGGATGCCCCTATCACCACTATATAGTAGTTGTCGAGGTTATGAGAGATGTATGCACTCAGTCTCAACCGTCATTTGGAAAACCTAGATTACGCGGATGACATTTGTCTCATCTCTCATAAACTAAGTGATATCCAAGCCAAAGTGAATGATCTCGAGATCCTGGCCGGCAAAATTGGACTCTCGATAAATGCATCCAAGACCAAAGCGATGCGCCTCAACCAAACCAGCCAAGGTAGCATAACCATCTGCGGGAACACTAACGACTTTGTAGATAGTTTCTCATAGCACTGCACCACAATTTCCACCAGTGATGGGGTTGATGAGGATATACAGAATCGTCTAAGCAAAGCGCGATGCTTATTCCGCATATGGAGTGACCAGCAAATAAGCAGAAGAATAAAGCTGAGGATCTTCATATTGTTGTAAGGCAGCGAGACGTGGCTGGCTCCGCAGAGAATGGTATCAAAAGTACAATCATTCGCCAACAAGTGCCTTAGAATTATATGCGGGATATTCTGGCCCAACAGGATATCAAACTTGGAACTATGGGACTACACTAGCTAAATTCCTATCTGCACCCAGATAAGAACACGCAATTGGCGTAGGATTGGCTATGCTCTTATAAAAGACCGAAGCAGCATCGTCAGGATGTCTTTGGAATGGAACCCCCCCAAGGAAGCAGACGAGCTGGGCCAGCTGGGTTCCTACACAACAGCAAACCAAACTGCGCCAAACAGAGTCCGGTGGGAAGTTCTTGTTGAATCCCTAAGCTCCCTGGAGGAGTACTAAATGGAAAAAAAAATATGCAAACATCCAAGTGAAAAACCCACCCCATGAACAAATTCTTCTTCTACCTAATTATAGGGCATTAAAATATAGCCCATTTAAATCTTCTGGAGTGTATTTAATAACATAGATCACCATTTTCTGTTTTAGTTGCTTATGTATAGTTTTATTTATTTTATTTTTATTTTTATAGCAAAAAATTCTTTAAGTATTCTTTTAAATTTTGTTTATGCTTTCATTAAATTTGAAATATATTGGGCGTGACCTTAGTTTAGCACATTGCCTTACCAAGTTATAAACAAAAAAACTGCATATACTATAGGCATACGTAAATTAAAAATTATAAATAATTTTTTTTTACATTTTTTTGTCAATTGTTATCAGTGGCTCGCGACTCTCACATGTTACTACGCATGTTTATGCATTTATTTTTAATACTTCAAAATTTGTCGCTATAAAAATTGAAAGATAATGTACATTGTACATATATGAGTAGGTATTTACTTATGTGTGCACATAATGTATGTATATAGTATATCGGTATCATTCACAAATAAAAATTTGCTGACTGTTGTCATACAAATTAGCAGGTTGATAGCCTCTGGCTAAAGAAATTAATAATAATGAAAAAATACTTTATCAGCAGCATGTGCGTCCATAGTTTTTGTTTTTTATTTTTTCTTTTATGAAGAGTTCCAACGTACTCGCTCCCAGGGGGGTCTGTTACTAGGGAGAATGGAATAAAGAATGGAACGTGGCCCAGCTGCTTCTATTCAGCTGAAATTCCAAAAAGTAGGTTGATTACCCCGAATGTGTTATGAACTGCTATTTTAAGCATTGGTTTTGAGTTAATCTTCCCAAGAAGTATCCAACCGATTCAAAGATTTCCTGATAAATTTTTCAATTTTTATACCCTGTACCGCATGGTACCAAGGGTATATTAAGTTTGTGCAAGCCGAAAATGTATGTAACATATAGAAGGAGACGTCGGAGACACCCCAAAGTTACCTAAAATATGATCAGGGTGAATAGAGAAGTCGATATACCCATGTCCGTCTGTCCGTCTGTCTGTCTGTCCGTGTGAACGCCTAGATCTCAGAGATGGTAAGAGCTACAGTTACCAAACTTTCACATTAGATCCCATATTATTCCATAGGAGGCAAGTTTATTTTATTTTTTTGATATCGGGGATAAATTATATAGCTCCCATGGGGGTGTTTGAGACGACCTCGACAAAAAAAAAAGCGTTTTAGATGAATAATTCGTTTGTTTATGAAGATATCGTAACCAAATTTGATATTCGAAAGTTTTTTATAGTTCCCAATCACTGTACCAAATTTGATCGAAATCGGTTGACTATATCATATAGCTCCCATAGGACCGATCGGCCAAAATAACTTTTTTAAAGAAAAATTCGCTATATTTCGTTTTTTAATAAAGATATCGTAACCAGATTTGGCGTTTGGAAATTTCTTAGACCACTTAAGCAATGTGCCAAATTTGAACAAAATCGGTTGACTATATCATATAGCTCCCATAGGTCCGATCTTCCAAAAAATCGATTTTTTAACAAAATTTGTTGTGTTTCGTTTGTTTGTTAAGATATTGGGACCAAATTTGACATTCGTGAGTATTTTATAGTTCCTAAGTACTGTACCAAATTTAATCCAAATCGTTTGACTAGATCATATAGCTCCCATAGGACCAATCGGTCCAAAAACACGTTTTTTATACAAAATTCGATTTTTGTTTTTTTGTTTGTTTGTAAAGATATTTGAAATAAATTTGGCATTCATATCTTTTTTAAGGTATTTAAGCACTGTGTCAAATTTTATTGAAATCGGTGGATTATATCATATAGCTCCCATAGGAACGATCGGTCAAAAAAAAATTTTTGCTTAAAAATTCTTCTGTTTTTGGTTTTTTGTGAAGAAATCGGACTTTATTACAAGCTGGTGGTACAGGGTATCCTAAAGTCGTCCGCGCCCGACTTTACGTCCGCCATTTTTTTAAGATTTTTTATGCCAAATTGATGAACTGTTGGTTGGATTAAATTCGGTCTTTATTGAGTATATGGTAATATGGATCTCAACATATGAAATTTTTGAAAATTTCCCAAGATGACGGATTATCTTGAATCTAGGTTAAAGCAGAGTTAATCTTTCTTTGTATCCGTTGGTGCAAAGCTTTCCTGATATTTTTTTAACTTTTTCAAATTTTTTTTTGTGAAATTGATGCAGCATTTCGGTTGTATTAAATTTCGTCTTTATTGAGTCTATGGTAATCTATTGAAGAATCTCTGGATCTCAACACGTGGAATTTTTAAAAATTTCCCAACAAAGGGGATTATTTTGAATCTGGGTTAAAGCAGATTTCTGGCATATATTATATATAGATTGTTGCTCATTTAAAATTCAGTTCAATGAGATGACACACTTTTTCAACGAAAGATTTTGTATGTTGATCAAATAGTCTCGAAAAAGGCCCTGTATAAATAACTCAAGGATTTCTTCGGAAAATAATTTGAATGACTCATCCAGTGGCATGAATCATTAACTCCTAGACTTCTTCTCAAAATAGACTGCGATCTACTTGTTGCTCAAATAGTTCTGGAGAGGCCCCTGCATAAATAAAAAGGATTTCTTTGCAATATAATTAAAATGACTCATCCAGGGAATTGTATCCAACTTGAAATAACGCATCTATCTATAGGTTGATGTTCAGTTAAAATTCCGTTCAAAGCGATGACATACTTTTTCAACAAAAGATCTTGATATTTCACGGAGAGGCCCTGTATAAATAACTTAAGAATTTTTTTGAAAAATAAGTATCCAGGGATTCGAATCATCAATTCCTTGAGAGAAGTCAAGAAAAAAAAGGAGAGTTTTAAAACAGACTGCGATCTTGTACCAGTGCCGAATCGAGAATTTCCAACTTGAATTAACGCATCTATCTAGATCTTCTATGCACTTTGTCCTCGAAAGTTTTGAAGAAATTACATCGTCGGGAATTGTTCGACTAAGTGCAGTCGTTTAAAACAGTGACTAAGTGCAGTCGTGGATGTGATTTCCATAGCTGTGAGTGAGGAGAAAGTTACCGATAAATTTTCTAAGCATTTGTTGGAACACAATATCCATATTCTAGAGTCATTGAAAGGTGCGTAAACCTCAATTGTCTGGTTATGAATATGGTCTCTGAATATGTTTGTTCCTATTTCTTTCTGGAAGAACCTTTTGGGCATATAAGAGTATATCCCTCATTTAAGGCATACATCCCTCATCACCTTATATTTTTTATTATTTTTGAGTCAAAGATTTATGTTTATATTCATCAAAACATTATATCTCCATATAATCATTGCCAACATTAAAAATTACAAAATTTTCACTATTTCCATATCTAAAGCCGATTTCTATCTATTCATATGACAAGACCGTTTTTCAACGCTTTTATGGTTGTTGTACGTTCTAGTTGTTGTATAAACAGCTTCAAACCTATTTATTTATTTAAGAAATAACATTAAACAATAATCTGAAAAACAAACGATCCAAAAAATAATAACAACAAATCAATTGTATGTACTATAAAGAGGACTTATAAACAGTATTGTTTTCAAAATTAAGATAAATGTTGATGCTGGGGCGGCAATTAATTTGTAAAGAATTCTAAATGGTGCAAATGCTTTATATTTCCAAAAAATAATAAACATAGCGATCTGAACGTTTCATAAAATAGCTGGGGATGATTTGTGCTTAAAAGATTTTATTAATGATAGAAGTACCCAATGGAAAAGTTGAGCTATTAAGAACCACATCAAGGCCAGACGGCATTGGAAGAATTTTCTACGAAAACAGATTTTATCTTAATATCATGGATTGTATGATGGAAGATTCCTTATGATGGAAGATTTCATCTTATCACCATTGATGAAATCTTGGAAAATCCAGCAGATTTCTACTTTGATTAATTTCTATTGCAAAAGATGATATTTCCTAAATGTAGAAATAAAAATATTTCTTTGTTGTAGGCGATAGGTAAAAGTTTAGATAGCATCAAAAGACTTTCTTATGATGGAAAATCCTATCCAATACAATTTTCTGCTTTGCTAAAACTCATCGATAAATTTCAATTGCAATGATAGAAGATTTAGTGTTCTCAACCTCGATGGCATCTTAGAGATTAATAGTCTTCATACCGATTTTTGGAGCTGCCTTCTTCAAATTAAGAATTTATATAATTTATATTTTTTTAAAATTTAAAATAGGTTTTAATGGACTAAATGGAAGTAACGCTCTAAGGAATATTATGCACTTAAGAAAAAAAATAAAAAATAATTTCCTATTTAGTAGCCTTTTTTTAAGATGAACCCAAAAGATTACTTTATCGTTGCACTCAAGCATAATTTAAAATTACTTTATTAAATTTTTTTATAAAATGTTTGATCCCTACAAACTAAGTGTCAACGTTTTCTAAATGACTTAAAAATATATTAAATCATCGGCTGATTTCCAGCTTTTAGCACAGTCATCATATTTTGCATGGAATGTACCAGTCATCGCCTAAATGGAACATTAAAATAATATATATACAATCGCCTATAAGAATATTAATTTGGAAATTATTTTTCGTTTGGAATTTTGTAACAATTACGTAAGCGATTAATACAGTCTATTACGGTCTTGTATACGAGTATATCTTTAAAAGTTTTTCAGAAGACTTTTTAAGTGCAACATTGCATTTTTATATGGAATTATCATTGATTATTATTATCATTATCATCGGATCTATTAGAACGTAAACAAAGCCACCCACGTTAACAGAAATATTACAATAATGCATATAAGGTGTGTCAAGGTTGGGAGAAAAAAGTCATTAATGACTTATCTGATAAGCTCGGCATTACTCCGGACAAAGTCCACAATTCTTCAGAAATTTTCATTTTGACTAGCATTGAAAAAACCCAAGAATATCAATTGGACATCCAATATGTCTTTCTTAATTATAACGTTGATAGCGTGTCTGGGGTAGACATTAGCTATAGACATGATTGATTCTTCTTATTCATTTAAAGATATTCTACTATGACGCTTCTGGGAACGTTGCACATTGAAAAAAAAGCGAAAGTATTTCTCAATGAAAGAAGAATGAAGAATTAGCTGTTTGCAAAAACAGATCAAATTAATCCATCTAGGAAAATGTATTAAAGTTAGGTGTTAGATATATCACAGTACACAAGATCTCCAGAAAGGTACCCCTTTAAGAGATCATCCACAAATTACGTGCAGCTGATTTTCGTCAAAATAGGTCCCGGCCCTTTTCCCCTTATGACACAGTAACGGAATATTATTGAAGGTTTTCCATATGATTTTTGTGTCTCGTGAAACTTCGCCAGACCTCCTCCCCCCTGGAGCGTCACGTAGTTGTTGAATGATCTCTGAAGCCTGATTCCCATTATGTCGCAGGACCACATGAAGAGCTTCGGTCCAGGAATTGCGCTTTTAATGGCCTATACATTACAAAAAAAGATGATCCCTCCCCAACTGGAAATGAGGGTTTCTCAATTATCACTCTCCCCCCACTCTTGTCATCCCTGACCACAGCTTGTAATCCCCCTTGATATTTATCCATTGGTTTAAAATCAATACTTCTAAAATATTTCCGCAACACCTTTCGATTGGCTTCATGCTCAACGGTCCATGTTGTTTCCTCTCGAAACCTTAGAAGTCAGCTCACATATCACCTCCACTAATTTGATCGTAGACACTCTACCTTATCTACAATGACGCCCGTCTTGCTTGATTGATATTAGCAAATAAGCTATTGCATTATCCAAATCGCATAACAATTCAATATTACTTCATGATATCGCAATAGGATTCTAAGTGAATAATATCAGCTGGGATCGCTCGAACTGCCCACTCGAAGATCACACAACAAAGCACAAATGTTAATAATGTGAATACTATAACGTCTTTTGCGGACTCAGCTTAATACTATGACGTCAGTAAAGTCATTGAATTATAAATTAATAATGGAACGCAACGCACATGCGGTAACTGAGCAGAGCTACATTATGGCAAATATTTTATAGAGTACTCGTACCGTTCCTACTACTCGACATGGTAGTAGTTCTCTCAAGCTTACCAAAAATAAAATACTATGCTTTTCGTAAACTATATTGTGGGCCGGCTTGGTACGGAAGACGTCAGTCTTTGTGCTTCGTGGTGCTACCTGAGCATAATATTAAGTTACAATTATGACGAATGTGTTGCCAACGTTGTGAGACAGACCCGTGAGCTACGATAAAGTCGCGAGATTAAAAAAGTCAAGTGACACTCAAATGCGTCAATCATTCGATTTCGTAGGCTCATTTCCAGAAAAAATGATGCATCCGTTGACAATCGACTAAGCGAAATAGAGATGGACAACAAGGAAATGCCTAACGAATCGGATGATCTGCATCAAACTTCGAGTGAAGGTGTTGAGCAAATCCGCAAGATTGTTTTAAAATATGCACAACTCTATGAATTAGAATTGTATGAACATAAATCAAGCCTGGATGCACTGCAGCACATGAAAAATGAGAAGGAGCTGATACAGTCGCTCGAATACTGCATAAGGGCCCTTAGCTGCTAAATGTCAAGAACAAAAAGAGGACTATGTGGCCTCAAAGGACATAGAATTTTATTGTGTGGAGCAGCAATTGTCCAATAGTCAAAGCGAACTAAAAGAAATGCAGGCTAAAAAAGAAAAATACAAGGCGCAGTTGCGAGACTACAGCGATGGCCTAGGAGCACTGTGCGCACTCGTAGAGGCTAATTCCTGGGATCAGGCAATGAAAAAAATAGATTCACTACTGACGAGTAAGTCTGAAATGAGCCAAGCCAATTTAGGAGCAACAGTTGGCTTTGTGCAGCCAACGCAAAGAAATGGAGCTGCTGCATCAAAAAATTAAGAATCTGAACATGCAACTTGATCTCTTAAATTTTCATTATCCGTTAAGTGTTCTTCAATTGATCTATTTAACCGACGATCATGGACTAATTGGGCGTTCCGAGTACGCCGACCAATGTTTTGTGCTCTTCCACGAAGACGTGGCATTTTTCTGTATAAGGAAAATACTGTAAAATAATACATAACGAAAATGAGTGTAAATTTGATAAAAAAAAAAAATAAGAAATATACTCACTTCGATTCTGCACTAAATTCGCAAAATGTATAGTTTTTTAGGCACACTTCAAAACTCTTCTCAAAACACTCAGTACCTTTTAATTTAATATTTGATCCAGCACATGGTCTACAATAACACAATGATAACAAAACCGATTTCACAATTTTGTCCGCTGGACAATGTTTTGACGTGACGTCTTAAATTATATTGGGCTCGGTCAGAGAGAACTAAAACATAGAGGCGAAATAACTCGAAAAGTTTTTTTTTCCCGTTGAACAATTTACTAAAAAATATTAGTTAATCTGACAATGTACACAATGCCAACCTAAATTAACAAAAAAAATGTTGTATTGGAAAATCAAATTGTCCTTTTTAGTAGTTGCGTCGCAATTAGCGGACAAAATTGTGAATCCAAACCATTCTCAAATCCCCTTGAACACAGACAAAAAATTTCATCAAAATCGGTCCAGTCGTTTAAGAGAAGTTCAATGACATACACACTCACAGAAGAATTATATATATAAAGATATATCATCTAATACATATTAGAGGAATTTAATCGATTGGCAACCAGTAATGCCAAAACTAAACAGACCATAAAACCCAAAATTAAGAAGCAACCAGGACATTTACACAAAGACCATCGTCCCACACGTCTTAGCTCGTCTATGAGAGCTTGATGCTTAACTTCTTGTAGATGATACTCGAGTGTCAAGCTGATCGCATTTTATAAGCTTTTCTTCCACCGCCTTCTGATTACCAATAAGATTTTCATTAATCTTATCCAGCTCTTGGACTTCGTTCTGACTTATAGTAAGTTGCTCGTTCAAATCCAAAAGTTGTTTATTCAAAAGCTCATTATAGCTCTGTTGGTCAGTATCTCGTCTTATCTGCTCAGAAAGCAGAGTCCCATTTTTACTCTGCATCATTAGAATTTGCTCCTCCTTCTGACTGAGTTCTGCTTTCATTTTGTCTAGCATCATGTCTGCTTTTCGTAGATTATCTGTTTGCTCAGTATCTCGACTTATCTGCTCAGAACGCAGAGTCTCATTTTTACTCTGCATCATTAGAATTTCCTCCTCCTTCTGACTGAGTTCTGCTTTCATTTTGTCTAGCATCATGTCTGCTTTTTGTGTATTCTCTCGTTGCTTTTCACTTATTTCTACGTTTTTCTCGTAACTTTCCTTCAATTTATCTTTGAGTAGGGATATAGCGTTTTCCTGATCAAAACTAAGCTTCTTTAGTTGTTCAATCTGAAGGTTGAGTCCACCAATCTCATGGTTAAGCGTGGTTTTATAGTCGATCCTCACGATCCAATTGCAAATGTCGAATTTTTTTCTCCATATCATTACGAATTTTTTCCAGCTTCCAAAATCGTTTCATGGACAGTTCGAGTTCACCTTCCTTTTTGTTTAAATTATCGGCGAGTAAGGTCTGCTCGTTTTTAAGTCTCATATTATCTTCTTCCAAAGTGGCATTATCACGCTGCATTGTATCCTTTGCAAGCTGCTGGCACTGCAGTTTCTTTAACAATTCTTCTAATTGGGCTTGACTATTCTTCACCTTTGATTGCAGCTCAACAGCAAGATTTGATTTCTGTTGATTTTCTTGGCGCAGCTCCGTAACGCGCTTAGTTGCTTGATTGTATTCCGAATGAGTTTTGTGAAACTGTCCCTCTAGCTCTCTTTTCTCCTGAAGTAATTCTTCTACTAAAAGTGCATTTCGTTGCTGAAGATTCTCATTGGCATCATTAATGTTCTCCATTTTAGTTTGTGCTGCAGATAACGATGCCTTCAGGTCTTCAATCTCAGTTCTCATTCTGCAATTTTCCGCCTTTATCTTTATATGAACGCATTTCAGATTGTTAATTTTTTGATGCAGCAGCTCCATTTCTTTGCGTTGGCTGCACAAAGCCAACTGTTGCTCTAAATTGGCTTGACTCATTTCACACTTACTCGTCAGTAGTGAATCTATTTTTTTCATTGCCTGATCCCAGGAATTAGCCTCTACGAGTGCGCACAGTGCTCCTAGGCCATCGCTGTAGTCTCGCAACTGCGCCTTGTATTTTTCTTTTTAGCCTGCATTTCTTTTAGTTCGCTTTGACTATTGGACAATTGCTGCTCCACACAATAAAATTCTATGTCCTTTGAGGCCACATAGTCCTCTTTTTGTTCTTGACATTTAGCAGCTATGGCTCTTATGCAGTATTCGAGCGACTGTATCAGCTCCTTCTCATTTTTCATGTGCTGCAGTGCATCCAGGCTTGATTTATTTTCATACAATTCTAATTCATAGAGTTGTGCATATTTTAAAACAATATTGCGGATTTGCTCAACACCTTCACTGGAAGTTTAATGCAGATCATCCGATTCGTTAGGCATTTCCTTGTTGTCCATCTCTATTTCGCTTAGTCGATTGTCAACGGATGCATCCATTTTTTCTGGAAATGAGCCTACGAAATCGAATGAAAAATTAAATATTGCTTCTTTTCCTATACAAATATAATTTTCTACTTACCGAATTCTT
>JBAMAX010004166.1:0-44919 GCA_037043745.1 Chymomyza amoena | reverse complement strand
TGTGGGCCGTATAAGCTATACATTATAAATAATAATAAAGCTAATAAGCAATAAAATAATAAATAAATAATAGTTGAAGAAGTAAAAAAAATCTTGCAACAGTGTGCAAAGCAAATGGGTGTTCACAAGCTTGAAATACTCGCTTATTATAGTCTCTGACTTATGTAGTGAATACCCCCAATATGCTTATGTACTCAAAATGTATATGGATAGAAATATATAAAGTGTACTGCTTTTTTATCGATGTCTTCAAACTTTGATAATTTTTACTCTATAATAATCTTTAATTCGTAATATTTTGTTTCAAATTTAAAAAAAATCGAAGTAATATTTTTCGAATTTTAATATTTTAAAATAGTTTTAAAAACTTACCTTAAAAAAAACTACACTAAAAGTTTTCTTCTTCGTCTCATTCTTCCTACTGTTTCCCAATAGTTGACTTGAGCTTTCCATAATGATACCAGGCCAATTCCAGTAGCAGCAAGATAAAAGCCACAACGTTGGCCAAGAATAGAATTATAAATATAGGCGCCGTATACTCCATGCCAACATTGATGACAAAGTTATTGGAAAAACAGTGCAGCTGGCTCTTGGAATAGAAACGACGATGCTTTAGGAGTATGCCAGTTTCCAGCATGCGCACGTAGAGCTGACTGAGCAGCTCCCTATAGGTGGAGTTTATATTAATCATGGCAAAGACATTGCTCTCAGGACGAAAAGGTATCTCATTGAGCTCGCATATTTCATGGGGTAAATAATATTTTTCCACAAAATGGTACAAAAACGAAGCTTCCGAAACAAAGACAAATCCTGGTTGATCGCGCACCTTTAAAACGCCATCTTTGGGCTGCAGCCAAACACTCTGAGGATCGCGCTTGGAGTCGACTTTTTGCTTGACAAGGCTGCGTATGTCCTGCCTAGGAGAGGTCTGAAATGTAATAGAAGGTATTAGTAAAGATTTAAAGCTGCTGCGATAATATTATTATAATTACCAATAGATAGACTTTGGTAAAAGGTATGGGCTCAAAGCCTACATCCAAAGGACTATCAGCCAATTGTTGTATGGTCTTAATATTGGAACGCACAGGTGAATCCAGCAATATGGACACCACAATTGATGTATAATAGTTGTACATCAAAAACGAAGTGACCATCAATGCCATAAAGACCACACGTCCACCCATGGAACGTGGTACTATCCAAGAGCCTTGTATGCAAGCTGCCGCAAAGCTGATCATGCAGCTGGTCAGCAATGAGGGTCCAAATTGTAGATAACGATTTAGCAAGCGTCGCTCCACACGAAAAGTGAACCATAAGAGCACTCCAGTAACTAGGAGCAGTGCAAAGAAAACATACCAAACGCTGGGCTTAAAGGGTTCCAAAAACAAACTCGTCTGAATACCCGCATTGTGTGGCGTGCGAAAGATGCAAATCGAACGAAACTGGCTGAGATCCACCAGTGGCTTAAGACGTTCTATGCGACCGGGTGATAAAACAAAGGGTGTGGTGGATAGCTCAGCTGTTCCAGTGACCAGCTCACCAATGGCACCGCCTATATAATCATTGAGACTCCATTGATCTAGAAAAATGTAGCGTACTCTGAAAGAGCAGAAGATATCAGCATGAATACCCTTAAAAGTTAAAAATAATGCTCACTTAAAATGCAGCTGTTCCTGTAAGTGCAAGATGGAGCGATAGCCCAGCTTGGAAAGCCAATCACTATGCGATGACTGCTCGCTACCAAGAAAAGCCAACAGATCCGTTTCGCTGTTGTTAAGCGGATACGTAGATACCTAAGTCAGATAAGTTTTAGATCTTTGTCTAGACTCCATTATAAATTCTCATCCACTTACCAAAGTAGCTAAACGAAAAGTCACACTGGACAAATCCTTGCGCTGCTCCAAACGCGTAGCTTTATGCAAATCGCTCAGATAATTTTTTATCTCACACTGACTGCGATTACAATAAACTCTTTGATCTATGGTTATATTTAGTTGACCACCCAGATGACTGCCTTTATTGTAGACATCGTAAAGCGTGAAGTAGGCACCAGTTGGAGTTTCTTCATCCAACTTGACGTAGGTTATATCTGCATTTATGCTAAGATTGGCTTTTAGAAAAAGTTCCTCTAGTTGCGTCAGGTTGCCAGCTTTATCATAGAGCAGCCAGTGATGACGATGTGTGTAGAGACGAAAAGAACTGGACTATAAAGATACCAGGAAATTGGGGGGCTTGTAAGATATAATATGATATAACTTTTAACTGAGAGTTTACTTGATTAGTTATATAAGCAGACTGCTCGCAGCCCAAGTCCAAAAAAACAGCCAGTTTCGTTAACTTCGTTTCAAGATAGCGAGTGTTAAAGTCTTGTACAGCAGCAGTATCTCTTATATCAATGTATTGGGAAAATACATTTTCGGATAACAATCTGGCCATGGGCTTTAAATCTGAAAAGATATGTTTATAATAAAACGGAAAAGCTTAAATGGGTATGGAATAAGGCTAAGAGAAGGAGTATCATTTATCAGTAATTTTTGCATCGTCAGACCGACATTATCAATCCGCCCAACATAAAAAAAATAAAATCAGAAATAATAATTTTTTTAGTTTATAAAAATTCTTGATTTTTTTTATAAAATACCGGTGAGGCCGGCAGACGTTGTCTTTCCCAAACTTTTTGAATACTTTTTAAGTGAATAAACATCGTAAGATTCCCTAATTAGCTTATCTGAAAAAATTAAAGATTTTTTTATTAGTTTAAGGCTCGATTCAAACTTGCAGCATTATTAGTCGAATGTCGCGCTTCACGGGTCTGTCTTAACCGAATTCTTTCACGTTCATTGCGATCTTCACGTTCCTGGGCAGTACGATTAGATTGATAATTAATTTGATTCTTTGCATTTCTTCCAATTGAAATATATCATGCATTGATCGATTAGGAGAAGGCATTCCCAATTGTCCTAATGCTTTATAAGCCATCACCAAGCATAGATCTTCAATATGAATTAAAGCTTCATTGTAAACTTCCGGCGAAAATTCCATCACTGGTTTACGTTTTGCTTGACGAACTCGAAACAAAATATCTTCTGATAAATAATCTTGATAATTTATCCGCAATTCAGGTAGATTTGATGGAAAACATGTTGCCAAAATATTCGTAAATAGAACACGTATTTGATATGGATGAGGGGTAATAGCAGCATCTGCTAAAGTTTCATCCGAGTGCAAATCCTTTTCCAACAAATACAGTTTTTGACATGTCTCTCTATACGTTGCTCACGATACGCCAGTCACTGTTCTCAATGATTAAAACGATGTTGGACCTCCAACATTGCTTAACAATATGAACCGATAATCACAAAAATGCGTATATCTCACGAACCAATAAACATATCGCAATAGGTTTAAAACCTCCGTTTTGACAACCTCTAACACAGGCAAAAATAAGATTTAAAATTCATTGACTCGTTCATGAAAACGCCCGTAACACGTAAAACATAAGTTTTTTTTTTTTTATAATTTTACTTATACCAAATTTTAATTAACCAAACTTTGTGAATTCCACAATTCCACTTCAGATTTATTATTTCAATATCTTCCCCATTACTCCTTAGGAAATATTTTAGCCTTGCTGTTCAATTTGAAACTTGAAGTTGTAAAATCGGTTATATAAATCTTAAGTTATTGTAAAAATTTGGAATCTACTTTGCATCGGCGTAGAGTCCAAATTTTGTAAGTAGACTTAAATAAAACGAACAAACTTCTTTCGAAGCATCTATACTCTTTATTGGTAGACCTCTTTGGTTTTAATGATTATACCCTGTACCGTATGGTACCAAGGGTATATTAAGTTTGTGCAAGCCGAAAATGTATGTAACATATAGAAGGAGACGTCGGAAACACCCCAAAGTTACCTAAAATATGATCAGGGTGAATAGAGAAGTCGATATACCCATGTCCGTCTGTCCGTCTGTCCGTGTGAACGCCTAGATCTCAGAGATGGTAAGAGCTAGAGTTACCAAACTTTCACATTAGATCACATATTATTCCATAGGAGGCAAGTTTATTTTATTTTTTTGATATCGGGGATAAATTATATAGCTCCCATGGGGGTGTTTGAGACGACCTCGACAAAAAAAAAGCGTTTTAGATGAATAATTCGTTTGTTTATGAAGATATCGTAACCAAATTTGGTATTTTTTTAAGTTCCCAAACACCGTACCAAATTTGATCGAAATCGGTTGACTATATCATATAGCTCCCATAGGACCGATCGGCCAAAATAACTTTTTTAAAGAAAAATTCGCTATATTTCGTTTTTTAATAAAGATATCGTAACCAGATTTGGCGTTTGGAAATTTTTTAAGCAATGTGCCAAATTTGAACAAAATTGGTTGACTATATCATATAGCTCCCATAGGTCCGATCTTCCAAAAAATCGATTTTTTAACAAAATTTGTTGTGTTTCGTTTGTTTGTTAAGATATTGGGACCAAATTTGACATTCGTGAGTATTTTATAGTTCCTAAGCACTGTACTAAATTTAATCCAAATCGTTTGACTAGATCATATAGCTCCCATAGGACCAATCGGTCCAGAAACACGTTTTTTATACAAAATTCGATGTGTTTTGTTTGTTTGTAAGGATATTTGAAATAAATTTGGCATTCATATCTTTTTTAAGGTATTTAAGCACTGTGTCAAATTTTATTGAAATCGGTTGACTATATCATATAGCTCCCATAGGAACGATTGGTCAAAAAAAATTTGTTTGCAAAAAAATTCTTATGTTTTTGGTTTTTTGTGAAGAAATCGGACTTTATTACAAGATAGTGGTACAGGGTATCCTAAAGTCGTCCGCGCTCGACTTTACGTCCGCCATTTTTTTTAATTTTTTTTTGATTTCAAAAGTTTCGAAGTTTTAATAAAAAAAAATTGTGGTTTAGTTAGGCTAAGGAAAAAGCTACAAAAGTTTTCGAACTTAAAATTTTGGAATATTTTTTTTTCCAAAAAATTTTAAAAATTCATTTGAATAGATAATTATTGTTCATATAATAAAAAAGTTGACTAAAACTAGATAAATATATTAAAAGATTATTATTGCTCAATAAACAATTTTTTTAAAATTATTACAACAAATTTTAAGAACAATATGCCATAATTCCATTTCAGATTAATTATTTCAATATTTCTCCCCATTACACCTAAGGAGATTTTTAGGCTTTGCTGTTCAATTTGAAATTTTACTTTGCAAAATTGGTTATGATAAATCATAAGTTATTATAAAAATTTTGGACTTACTGTGCATCGGCCTAGAATCCAAATTTTGGAAGTAGCCTTAAATAAAACCAAACAAACTTCTTTTGAAGCATTTATACACTATATAGGTCGACCCCGTTGATTTTAATAATTTTTTTTCGTGTGGAACTAGCAAATAATAAATTTTCGTTCCGAAATTCTGTGTATTATAGATTTATCGATAACTGAATAATTTGTTTTTTTGACGTTCTTGTACAAGCCATATCTCTTAGACGAATAATGAATTTTTGAATAATTTTTTTCTATACCTAAAAGATTCATTTGAATAATACCAAAAAAATATTGGATTTAAACAATTTATTTTTTAAATTTTTTTTCTTAAACATTTTTTTTATCCGTTCTTAATATTTTTTTAAATTTTAAAGTCATATCACATAGACGTATTAAGAATTGTAATAATTTTTTTGCCTTAAAGGTAAAATATTGATAAAAAATGGCGTACGGAAAGTCGGGCGCGGACGACTTTGGGATACCCCGTACCACTAGCTTGCAATAAAATCGGTTCTTTCACAAAAAACCAAAAACAGAAAAATTTTAGCCAAAAATTTTTTTTTGACCAATCGTTCCTATGGGAGCTATATGATATAGTCAACCGATTTCAATAAAATTTGACACAGTGCTTAAATACCTTAAAAAAGATATGAATGCCAAATTTATTTCAAATATCTTTACAAACAAACAAAACACATCGAATTTTGAAAAAAAAACGTGTTTTTGGACCGATTGGTCCTATGGGAGCTATATGATCTAGTCATACGATTTGGATTAAATTTGGTACAGTGCTTAGGAACTATAAAATACTTACGAATGTCAAATTTGGTCCCAATATCTTAACAAACAAACGAAACACAACAAATTTTGTTAAAAAATCGATTTTTTGGAAGATCGGACCTATGGGAGCTATATGATATAGTCAACCAATTTTGTTCAAATTTGGCACATTGCTTAAGTGGTCTAAAAAATTTCCAAACGCCAAATCTGGTTAGGATATCTTTATTAAAAACGAAATATAGCGAATTTTTCTTTAAAAAGTTATTTTGGCCGATCGGTCCTATGGGAGCTATATGATATAGTCAACCGATTTCGATCAAATTTGGTACAGTGATTGGGAACTATAAAAACAGTCGTCGGAGACACCCCAAAGTTACCTAAAATATGATCAGGATGATTAGAGAAGTCGATATACCCATGTCCGTCTGTTCGTCTGTCCATCCGTCAGTTTGAACGCCTAGATCTCAGAGATGGTAAGAGCTAGAGTAACCAAACTTTCACGTTAGATCCCATATTATTCCATAGGAGTCCCATATTATTCCATAGGAGACCAGTTTATGTTATATTTTTGATATCGGGGTTAAATTATGTAGCTTCCACATGGGTGCTTCAGAAGACCTCGAAAAACAACAAAAATTTTAGATAGATAATTCGTTTGTTTATGAAGATATCGATATATTATCGTAACCAAATTTGGCGTTTGGAAGTTTATAGCTTCCAAGTATTGTAGCAAATTTACTTAAAATCGGTTGACTATGTCATATAGCTCCCATAGGATCGATCGGCCAAAATTACTATTTTTATACAAAATTCGTTATTATTCGTTTTTTAATAAAGATATCGTAACGAGATTCTGCATTCAGAAGTTTTTTAGAGTACTTAAGCATTGCACCAAAATTAATCAAAATCGGTTGACTATATCATACAGCTACCATAGGGCCGATCTTCCAAAAAATCGATTTTTGAACATAATTCAGTATGATTCGTTTGTTTATAAAGATATCGTAGCCAAATTTGGCAATCGGAGTTCTATGTAGGTCTCAAGGCTGTACCAAATTTAAACAAAATCGATTGACTATATCATATAGCTCCCATAGGGCCGATCTTCCAAAAAACCGATTTTTGAATAAAATATGTTGTGTTTCGTTTTTTTGTAAAGATATTTAAACCAACTCAATTTTTTAAAGGAACCAAAGCACTGTGTTAAATTTGATCGAAATCGGTTGACTATCTCATATAGCTCCCATAGGATCGGTCAAAAAAAAAACTGTTGCTTAAAAATTCTTCTGTTTTTGGTTTTTATAAAGGAACCTAATTTGGCAATCAAATGTCTTTGATGTTTTTAAGCAATATACCGGATTTTATTGCAAGATAGTAATACAGGGTATCCCAAAGTCGCTGCGCCCGACTTTACGTACTTTTTTAAACTTTTTTGATTTCAAAAGTTTCGATATTATGTAACCAACAAAAATAAAAATTTTTTTTTCGATTTCAAAAGATGTGAAAATTTTAATAAACAAATTTGTGGTTTAGTTAGGCTAAGAAAAACGCTACAAAAGTTTTCGAACTTAAAATTTTGGAATATATTTTTTTTGGCAAAAATTGTAAAAATTCATTTGATTGGATATTTATTGTTCGTATAATAAAAAAAATTACTAAAACTAGATAAATATATTTAAAGATTATTATTGCTCAATAAACAATATTTATTAAAATTATAATATTATTTACACCAAATTTAAAGAACAATATGGCATAATTCCATTTCAGAATAATTATTTCAATATTTCTCCCCATTACAGCTAAGGAGACTTTTAAGCTTTGCTGTTGAAATTTTACTTTGCAAATTAGTTATATAAATCATAAGTTATTATAAAAATTTTGGATCTACAGTGCATCGACCTAGAATCCAAATTTTGGAAGTAGCCTTAAATAAAACCAAAAAAAACTTCTTTCAAAGCATTTATACACTTTATAGGTCGACCCCGTTGATTTTCATAATTTTTTTTGTGTGGAACTAGCAAATAATAACTACTTAAGTTTTGGTTCCGAAATTCTGTGTATTATAGACTTATCGATAACTGAATAATTCGATTTTTTGTCGTTCCTATACAAGCCATGTCTCCCAGATGAATAAAGAAATTTGAAAATATATCTATACCTAATACATTTGAATAAACAAAAATATTGGACTTACACAAATTTTTTTTTTATATTTTTTTTCTTTTAATATTAATTAATCAATATTTTTATCCTTTTTAAATATTTATTTTTACTTTTAAAGTCATATCACATAGACTTATTAACTAATTTTAATAATTTTTTTATGCCTAAAAGATAAAATATTGAATAAACTATAACAAATTCTAATAATATTTTTATGCCTTAAAGATAAAATATTGAATATAAAAATTTATTGGATTTAAGCAAATTTTTTATTTTATTTATTTTTTTACTTTTTTATATATATTACAATATTTTTTTAATTTTATAGTGAACTCAACTTCTTTTAATAATGGTACCAATTACTTTTTTTCCATTTTTTTTTTTAACAATATTTTTTTTTTTAATTAAAAGTAATTTATCCAATTTTTGAGAAATTATTTAACTAATTTTTTTTACATATCATCTTATTTAAGTTTTAAAACATATAATTAAAAAAATATACAATTTTTTGTTAAAATATTATTTATTTTTTTAATTTTTATCAAAAAATTTGTCTTAATACCTTAATTCGTTAGGAGGCTTGCAAAAAAATCATAAAAATATTCTAATCGATACCGGATATAGGGTACAAGTAAATAAAAATACTCAGTTAAAAATCGCCACACAATTTTAATCTTAATTTAAAATCTTTCTAAACTTTCTAAAGCTTAGAATAAAATTTAAAAATTTAAATTTTCCGCCTATGGTATTAAAAAAAAATATATTTTCAAATACCTGTCGCATTCCAGCAGTGAAAAACCGCCACATTACTTATTTTAAATTGCACTAGATTATATAAAATAAAACTATAAAGATGAATATTGGCCATCTTGAGCCCGACTAAAATGTGCCAGCCCAAAATATTCGCTTTTATAGTGCCCAATTTGAATAGATTGTCGAAATTTACCAGTAATTATATATTTTTTTTTTGGCAACTTGTCAAAATTTTAAGCAATTGCTCATCAAGTTGACAGCTGTCCTCGAATAATCCTGCGAAGCACTCAACAGGTGCGACCCAACAGTCCCAGAGTAACCGAGGGGGTCTTAAATTCTGCGCTTGCGCCGTCTTCAGTAAACAAAGGACAATGCAAACTGCTAGAAGGATGCATTTATGAATGAAAATATTGCTGCCTGCATTGACGCGGACGTTGACTGCAGCGTCGCCGTCGCTACCGACTGCGCTGCTGACGCTACTGTGCGCTGCGGTGTTAATGGATTTTTGCTATGATTTAACTTGTCTGCTCGCTGTGGCTCTTGGCCTGCACCTCTCAGCCGGCTGGCTGTGATTGTGTGCGTGTGTGCGTGTGTATCTGTGTGTGGGTGTATCTCTAGCTGTGTGTGTGTGTGTGTGTGTAAGGGTATTTGTTTGCTAGCTTGGGTGTTTGTTTGCCTGAGTGTGCGTGTGCGTGTGCTTTATGCTGACGGCGTATCCTGCTCATGTTCCATTGCAGCACAATTCAATCTTTGCCAAAGGTTTTAACATTTCAGTTTGCGTTGCGCGCTTGGCGCGTCTTGACGTATTTTTCTGTCCATTCTGAATGTGGCTAAATGACAACGCGCATTAAGCAGCAAATTGTTGTTTTCTTGTCATCATACTTAAAGTATTTCCATCAATATGTATGGATCGTTGGTAACATTTGCCCGCTGGCAATGGAAAATTATTATTTGTGATTTCTTGAGTGATTTGTGCATTAGATTGTAATAACTCAAGCAAGAAAATTTAATTAACATATTATTGCGTTATGTGCGAGCAAAGTGCTTAAATAAAAACAAAATTATAAATATTAAAATCGAGTGTTTTTGCTGTGTTAAGCAAAAAAGTGTTTGAATATTTTAAAAAACCAAACTGGCGTATGCTTAATATTATAATAAGAGGTAAATAATTTATCAACGCACAAATAGCAGTGAGCATTAATTTAAAAAGTTAAACATATTTTACTATGATTTTCTTAAAAACAAACATTAATATTTTTTTAATAAATAAAAAAAATGCAGTTTAACTTTATAATACAAAATGTATAAAAAACTTTTGAAGTTATTTTAAGCAATTGAACAAAGGTAATAACTAATCGTTTTACATGCAAATTAATGTACTAATCGGTTAATATTGCCAATAAATAAATATATAAAATAAAAATAGGAAAATCAGATTAATATAAAAATAAAATTTGAAGCCTCTTTTTTGACTATTAGATAAAGTTGAAAAATAATCAGACTCAAAAATCTAATTTTGTTCGTACAAATTGGGAAGACTGTTTTCAATTAAAAAAAAGTAAAGATATATTTTTATGCAGAGTATAAAATTTTAAAACATTTTTGGATTATTAGATAATGCTGACAAATGATCTGAATCAAAAAATAAGTCTTAGTTTGTATAAATTGGAAAACTGTTTTCGCTTAAAAAAAAAACAAATAAGTAAAGATATATTTTTAACCAGAGCAAAAATTTAAAATCATTTTAATATGATTTTTAATCATTTTTAATATTGTAAAATTAATAAAAATCAAGCTTGTATGACAGTATGCGTAATTCACAATCAAAATATTCTGTGTTGCATATTATTTAATTTATTATATTTAATAGAATATTTACAGTTTTTGCTTATATTATTTTTAATATATGACATAAATTAAAATTTATTTATGTTATACATGGCGTATGCGTGATTTACAAACAAAAAATGAAGTTCGCACAAAACTTACTTGTGCTAAATTTTTAAAGCTTTTAGGAATTTTCTTATAAAAATAATTTTTTTTTGCATATTGGGCGCTTATTTGTGTTTTTTTGAAACTTTTAATGCAAATATGGTTGTTAAAATATATTAGTATAAAAAATAAATTTAATGCTCTAAGCTGAATTCCATTTTTTATGGAAATTGTTAGCACTTAACAAAGACCTTTAAAATGTAAATGTTTTAAAAATTAAAAAAGCTAAAAATTTTAATCTTTGTGTAGAATATCTTCTGTGCTGAATTTTACAGAGCTTATATGTGTTATTTATGAAAAATTAAAATAAAAAAATAAATTAAAAATATAAAAAACACCCGACACAAGAACTTAAGTAATTTCCCTTTAAAAAGCAAAAAATAATAAAAGAAACTTAATGTTAAAGTACCTAAGAATCTATTAATAATTTAAAAAATACGTCGCGTTGGGGGACACGCGAGGGCAGACGTCGTTGACGGTCGTATCTTACATGAAAATTTTTTGAAGTAATTCTATGAAAGTTTTTGAAGTATTTTCTTAATTTTGTTTTTAAGTTCATCTTTGTTGCTTAATAAGACTATTTGTATTTAAATTCTTAGTTAATGAGCGGTCCCCCAACGCGACGTATTTTTTTTAGAATTATTATATTAATAGATTCTTAGTTACTTTAGCACTGGTTTTTTTACTGGTTTTGTATTCTTTTTGGAATGACAATTTTTTTTTTATATTTATATATCGATACTATCGATAGTGCCTTCTCCGGTACAAAACTCTGCCTTCACTTTTACTCAATTTTTTTTTATCCAAATAATAATAATTGGAAATAGTTGGGTCTAGTCCAATCTGATAAATTGTGTATTAATCTCAATATCTTATGATCGTTTACCTTTTCATCCAACTGTAAGAACTATTTTACAATATACGAATACCATTCTGAAGTACAATCGTACTTTTATACCCTATATCTAAAGGTTACCGATAAAGCTATGAATTTTATCTATCTGTCGCAAGTTTGGTTGCGAAGAAAACCGTTTTAATTATGAAATAGTAGACCAATTTTGAGCCTCTTTAGACCAAATTTTTTATCAGTATCTTTAAAAGTATGTTTTTTCTTCATATATAAGGAAATTTACTGTGTTTCCACTGAAGCTTACTCTACGATTGTGTTAAAAGGTTTTAATGAGCTATATTTATTTGCTCCTATAGATAGGCAATAATTTTTTGTCCAATGTCCTTATGATTCGCAACTTGTTAAGCACATTTAGTGTATATAATGGTTTCAAACTTGGCTAATTTTGTATATATTTTTCTTAACAATTGTTTTATTGATTATTTTAACGTTGGAATTTAGTAAAAATTGATTTCGCCCATAAGTCAAGTCTACAACAAACCTATGAGATGGCCAGAACTGATTAATATTCTCATCTAAATATAAGGAATTATATACGACTTATAAAATTGGAAATAAATAGACCGCTCTGTCTCTTGCTTAATTTTGTCATCATCATATTCATCTTGTTCTCGTTGTTCGACATGTTTTTCTTGAAATGCGGTAGTTCCTGATCAGAGTCGTGGGTCTCTTGCTTAATTTCATCATTATCATATCTTTCATCTTGTTTTCCTTGTCCTCATTGTCGTCCCTGTTCTCCTTGAAATGCGGTAGTTCCTGAACAGTGACCTCGTCTCTTGCTTAATTTCATCATCATAATTTTCATCTTGTTCTCGTTGAAAAGCGGTAGTTCCTGATCAGTGTCCTCTGTCTCTTGCTTAATTTCATCATTATCATATCTTTCATCTTGTTCTCCTTGTCCTCATTGTCCTCCCTGTTCACCTTGAAATGCGGTAGTTCCTGAACAGCGTCCTCTGTCTCTTGCTTAATTTCATCATCATAATTTTTATCTTGTTCTCCTTGAAAAGCGGTAGTTCCTGATCAGCGTGAAATCACTGCATGCGTTCGGGAGTTATGATGCCATAGACAGACAGACAGACAGACACGTCAAACTTATAACACCCCTCTTTTTGCGTCGGGTGTTAATAACATCAATTTTAACTTCTGAATTGTAAATCGAAAAAATATTAATATATATTTTTTAAAAAAATTCTCATTTTTGGTGCAATATTGACATTTAAATTTATTGGTTATTAATTAAACTTGATAATTTAAAAACTAATGTAAAATTTATCGAAAAACAATTCTTGATATTTTTAAAAGCTAATGTGAACATTCGTAAAATAGATTACTTGCTTAAATCTTTAGTTAATGACAAACAAATGCCTAAAAAAAGTTCAGTAAAAATTTAAATGTTCGGAAAAATAATTTTCAAATCGAATACTAGAATTGTAATCCTTAAAATTTATTTTTGTTTTAAAAATTTACTTTAAAAATTGTGATTTTTGTATATGATATCTTCTCTGCTGAATTCGTGTGGGTAACCATTTTCAAATCGATTTCCAATTCTGACTTTGAAATGGTGAATCGGAAAATTATAGTTTATACATTTTTCACAAAATTGTCTTTCATACAATAATAATTATAAAAAATGAAAATAATTTTCAAATTGAAGCGCAGATTTGTGAATCAAAAAAGTTTTTTTCATTCGTTTTAATTTGTTTACATTGTGATAAAATATTTTTAGTAAGATTTATTTAAAAAAAAATATTCAAAAATTATAAAAGCTTATCTATCTTGCTTAATCTCTAGAAAAATAAAATAAAACTGTTTGAAATCGTGGTCCAAAAACAAAATGTATATATATAAAAGAAACTTATATTATAGCTACAAATGAATAATAATCAATTTGAAAAAGCTGAACTGAACTACTCCAAAAAACATTTTTTTTTCATTCCTTAAGTACTTACATATTTTTATAACATTTAGTTTATAATGATTTCATAACATCAGCAGAACCTTCTTTATCACGAGAATATTTCTCCTTTATTGAAATAAATCTTAAATATTTATGTGATGAACCTATTTTGGTATCCTCTACATGTTCCCATCATTTCCATAGTAAAATGTCAAGCTTATATCGAAAATGCAGTACAAAATTTTTTTAGATAAATATGGTGGTCTGTTCCCATCTAACTTCTAAACGGCCTATTATAATTTGATAAATGCGGTAATTTTAGAAGCATCTAGCTCGTTGGCTTCTTATAGGCTTAATCATAATAATAAAATAAAATATAAAAAATAAAATAATATCTAAAAAATCCCTACTCATGTGAGAGCCAAACACACTTTCACTAAAAATATAACTTAAGCATAAAAGGATAGATGCCTATCGTTATCGAACGGATATGGAGTCGTATTACAAAGTTTTTCGCCTTATTGTAAGAACTGGTACAAAAAAAATTTAATTTAATTGAAATCATCTAGAAATGCTTGTTGGAAAATAATTTGTATTGGGATCAAACTTTAGCAGATGCTGCAATTACTGCTCATCCTTATCAAATACGTGTTCTATTTACGATTATTTTGGTAACATGTTTTCCATCAAATCCACCTGAATTGTGGATAAAATTTCAAGATTATTTATCAGAAGATATTTTGTTAGGAGTACGTCAAGCAAAACGTAATCCAGTAATGGAATTTACGCCGGAAGTTTACAATGAAGCTTTAATTCATATTGAAGATCTATGCTTGGCGTTGGCTAATGAAGCATTAGGACAATTGGGAATGCCGTGTCCTAACCGATCAATTAGGAGAAATGTAACGAATCAAATTAATTATCAATCTAATCGTACTGCCCAGGAACGTGAAGATCGCATTGAACGTGAAAGAATTCGGTTAAGACAGACCCGTGAAGCGCGACATTCGACTAATAATGGTGTATGTTTAAATCGATAAATGAATCTAAAAATCTCATATTTTTCCAGATAAGGTAATTAGAGAATCGTACGATGTTTATTCACTTTAAGAGTATTCAAAAAGTTTGGGCAGGGCTCACTAGTAAAGTCTAAAATTGTGATTTTTTTATTTCTTTTGCGGAAATTCGTGTGGAAAACCCGTTTTTAAATCGAACTTCAATTTTAACTTTACAATGGTTAATCAAAAAAAAATTTGTTAATAATTTTTCACAAAATTGTCTTTTTTTAAATCATTTAAAATCATTTTAAAATTGAATCGCAGATTTTGCGAATCGGAAAAGTTTTTTTCATTAATTTTTAATCATTTACATTTTAATAAAATTTCTTAAGAAATATTTATTTTAAAAAAATATCCTAAGATTATAAAACTTTATCCATCTTGCTTGCTTAAATCTCTAGAAAAATAATCAAAAACTTTTAGAAATCGTGGCTTAAAAACAAACGCTATAAAATGTTCAATCAATTGACACAACAGGATATTATTCGCAAAAGTTTTTATAATCTTGGCAAATTTCAATTAGTTCTTTTCTTGTTAATAAAGGCTAATTAAGGTAAATTTTAAATAAGAAATTTAATATACAGCTTAAATTTTAACTCAATCCTTACTAAAAATAAGATTATATGATTTCCTTTATCTGCTCTTGGAGCATAGAGCGTCGCATAAAATATGATAAACATCTGTAAAATTAGCTAAATGACGTTTAAATAAATAAATCTTATTAGCTAAGAGTATAAAAAATAATAATATATAAATCAAATGACAACAGCTGCATAAAATAAAACCAAAGCCTATTAAAAATCAATTTAAAAGCATTTAAAAAATCGCACAGTGTTGTGCCAGAAATCGTTTTAAAGCGAATTTTATATAAACAATAATTTATATGTGCGATTGATATGCACTAAGTGAAGCGAAGGAGTAAGAGTATTGAGGGGTCTGTTTAAAAAAAAAAATTTTTAATTTTTTATGGATACCTTAAAAATAGATTTTAAAAGTACGAAATATTGTAAATAGCTTCAAAGTTTTTTCCCAATTGTGAACATTTTTTCAGGCCAAATAAAAATTTTTACGCACAAAATATTACGTATACGTACATACATTCGTATAGGCGGTCCTGGCTCAATTCATATCCGACTAAATATTAACATAATCCTGCCTATAATTACTGAAAATAATTAAATCCGCCGCAGCTGACGATTTCCGGCACAGCCCCGTCTAAATTTTAAATGAAAAATGCCAAAAACCGCAAATATGTCAGTTGGTTTTGGTTTGCTATTTCATAATTTAAAATTGTAAATTACAAAGTTATAAGTGCAAATAAATTGACATTATCGCAGATTTAACAGCACATTAGAGAATTATGCAACAATATAGACTATATATAAAATAAATCAAATTTTTATAAAGTACTTGCAGTAGCTGAAAAAATAAGTAGCATCGATTTACTCTGCACAAATAAGCCACAAGCGATTTTGGCCAGCCGCAACCAAATCGTTAACAAAACTATTAACTATGTTGGGGATTTGGGGATTAATTTGGTCATCCTACTGTCCAATAGTTTGTTCATGGCTTGCAGCTAGAACATAATGATATGCAAAAGTTTTCATTATTGGTTTAATATAACAAGATGGCTTTTAAATTTTTTTGTTGCATACTTTTAGGCAGCGCTCTTAAAATGACGGACGGGCAGCTCGACAGCGTTTTAGTTTTTTATTTCAAAAGCGTCATGTTTAAAAAAAATAAAAAAACTTCAAATAGAAAAATGCAAAGCATAAGCTAAAAAAAAGACAGACAGACGTGCGGAGAGATCCAGGGATGGACACACAGACAGGCTGGCAAAGCATCGCACTCTTGAGATTTACATTGTAAAGTGAGACATCGCTGAGCTGTACATTTGCCACTCATCCTTCCAGTACTCATCATAAAAAAGTAACAAATGTACTCATTTTATATATGAGTAGATTTGTATAGCATGCGAATGCATTTAAATTAATTGAATTTCGTAGATTTTTTCCTAGGGCAGTGCAATGTTTTGCCATCACTTTTACTTATTGAATTGGTTTGGGGATTTGAAACTGGACACAAAAGTCAAATTTACTTAGGCCGCACATCAGGGCTGGATTTGAAGGTGTGGTGGCCTTAGGGCCCATATATGTAGATTTATTTTTTGTAGCTATTCGTCGTGTAATATATTACCTTAGAAATTATTACAATTATTATAAGACGTAGTGCTCCAATAATTTTTTTCAACACAGAATTTGATATCCTCTAGTTAAGCAGATAAAAGAACTTACTTAGACGCTTTGGCTAGCTCAATTTTAAACTACTTCTTGCCATCATATTTCCATCTATGTTTATTGGTAGAGAATATAAAAGTACTTAATACAAACTGTACGGTACACTGCATCAAAAAATTTGCTTAATTAAATGTTTTATGAATTAATAATCAAATTTAAATGTTCTATGAATTAGTAATCAAATTTAAGAACAATTTGTAGGAGAATTATTTTTATATCGATAAATTAACCTTTTTGCATTCTCGATTTCAATTATTTAATTAGACGCAAAAAATAAAAGCAAGACCATAAATAAAATTCTAAGCCAGATCGAATTCTTAAATCTTGCCCAAAAATTCTTGAATTTAGACAAACAAGACAAAAGTCATACCAAACATCTCAAATTTAGAAAAAGAGAAAAACTAGTCTTAAAAAAAACAGAAAACATATCTCCAAATCTAAGCAAAATTCTTAAATTTACATTAAAAGTGTGAAAAAAAAATTTCAAAATTAAATCCTAAATTAATTAATCTTTTCTACTTCTTAATTATTAAATTAGAAGCAAAAAATAGCTTAAAAAAAGAGCATAAATTTAGTTTTAAACCAGATCAAAAAAACTTAAATTATAAATTTTCTAAATTAGACAAAAACTATTACAATCAAAACAAAAAATAGGAAAAGGCTGAAAATATATCTAAAAATACAATTCTTAAATTAAGTTAAAATGATTGAAAAAAAAAATGTAATGGCCACATTTGATACTCTTTAATTTAACAAGTCTTTCAGTCTTTAATTAAAAAATATTCTTAATTGAAGATAGAAAAAATTTCAAAATAAGACCAAAAATCCCTTAAAAAAGGTTTTTGGGCAATCTTAGATTTACAAAAAAAATAAACACATTTAAGATTTTTCGTCTCAAAAAAAGTTTTTAATTTCAAGATTTTTCTGACTCTCCTATTGGAAGTTTCTTCAGAATCTAAATAGAAGACTTTGTACCAGGAGCGGATCCAGGATTTTGGTAAGGGGAGGTCCAGAGAAATCTGTCCAGAGAAATCCATCTTTTATAATTGTGAAAAATATTTTTATTAGGGTTTTCTGATCCCGAAGGGGTGGGTCCGAACCCGAAAACCCCCGTGGATCCGCCACTGCTTTGTACTGATGTTAAACTTTTTCTCAGCTTATTTTTACATTACGATTTGTTGGGTTTGAAGTAATTTTATTTACTAAAACTTAACAATTTTTCGGTCTCAAAAACAGTTTTTGTTAGAATGAGTCAGAAAAATATTTGTTAAAGTTTCTTCAGAATCTGAAAAGATCTTAGTCATGATGTTAAATTTTTTGCTCGGTTTATTTGTTAATTTGTTATGTTGGAAATAATTGTTATTATTAATTATTTTAATTACTACCTTGACAGAAAAATCTTAAGATTAAGGCAAAATTTAAAGATTCGTATTTCGGGAATGCATTCTTAAACTGACAACAACAAAATTGGTATACTTTCCTGACCAAGATTTTATGATTCAAGACCTTGAATTTAGATCGTTTTTTTTTATGCGAGTATGCTAATCAAATTAATAATTTAAAACTAGTCAATTTTCCATCAAATTATTTTAGTACAGAAAATTGTTTTTTTAACAAAGATATTAACGCAATTTGTTTTTTAATTTTCACAAAATTCTAGGCTGATTTTTGTCTAGTGGGTGCTCCTGGGCCCTCTCGGCCCTTGCCATAATCCGTCCCTGCCTAACACGCACTTACAATACGTTTGAATTTGCTTTTAAGGTCAATAAATTTGCCTTTGTATTTAAAATGTGGCCTTAGTATCCATTGAGACCACTTGATGGGGCATATTGATTTTACTGAGATGTAAGATGAGTTCACATCAAATAATTAGTATCTTGATGGCTCTTAACATTAATATATGTATTTGAAACAAATATTTTTTAGTCATTTTATAATGAGCTTTATTTAAATCTTTGAAATTTGAAACGTAGAGCATTTTCGACATATCTGATGCCATCTACCTTTACCCTCCATAAAAATCGCTATTACGTATACATATTTGTAAAAGTGATCAGGAAAAATACTACCATAAATGGAAAAAACAAGTCTGGGGGAATTGGGGGCATTAATGGCAAAGAGACGCTAATATCGAATCCAATACTTAGGGCGAATTTATTGGTGGACTGTTCGTAACTAAAAAATTTGCAATGGGGTAGAAGCCCCAGAGACTTTAAGAATTCCGATCGCTTATTTAAGATTGGCCATATGCGGCAAGTGGATCTGAGCTTCTCCTTCGGTAGCCATCTTAGGTTCATCATTTTAAAATATAGAAATTTTAGCCGAAGACCCCGAAAACCCATATTTACATACTCAACTCCTATTATAATCACAAAAATGATTTGGCTGTTTTCGGCGGCCACCTAAAAAGCCTATAAAAAACTTATAATTTTACCCTTAAAAGCATCTGAGTAGTATATAACTAGGGTTGCCATTATGATTTTCTGAGAATAAGAATAAAAAAAGATATTATATAGTGCAGTTTTTGCTTTGGCGGCCATTGTACCTCATTTAAAATATTCAAAATCACCATACGGCCTGAAAAAATAAACGAGATGAGGAAAACTAAAGTGTAATTGATCTAAATTTATCTACTTATCGAGTTATCGATAAAAGAATGTTAAAATTTTAATTTTTAAACTTTGCTTTGACAAGTCATATCTCCTAAACGAGTAAACATATTGACACAAATTTGTATACCCTGTACTTAAGTACAAAGGGTATACTAGATTTGTGCAGTGTATGTAACTGACATGAAAGCCAGATCTATCCGGATTTTATTTAACGTGGTATATGCCCTTGTGGGATTAAAACCACGTTGTTCAAATATGCCACATATCACACAATGAGTCTAAAATAATGCGCCAAACTAACGCCCCTCAGAGCAATCAGCCGAGACTGATATTTCTTTGGTATCTATGAAAGCATGCCATCAAGTGCCCGGGAACTGCTGTCCCAAAATGATCAACCGTGTTTCAATCATATCTCTGTCCAAGCTCCAGACGATCCCCATTTAGTCGCCTTTTACGACAAGCAGAGGAACACTGAGGTGGATATTCTTAATCCGCCACCTCACGGGCAAACTTCTGACACCTCTTGCTTCCAAACACTCGCTCCCGCACTTCAAACACATCTTGTAAATGAAAACTCCATTGTCTACTTACGCGATCATGCCTTCATGCACCCATTTTTGCTCTCACACTTCAGGCACTTTATAATGACAACTACGTGTCATCTGCCAAGTTACCAATTTGGCAAAGATTCTCGCTATCATTGTAAAGCATCACTTTATGCTAATGACAATCCAGCCAGCCCAACCGAATGAACACCTAGATCTCGGGAACTAGAAGAGCTAGAAACACCAAACTTTACCAGCTGGTGCGCATATTTCCTCAGAAGATGAAGTTTGTTGAATCATGTCAATATCTTTCCTCGATTCCTCGAATATCTTTCCTCGATTCCCCAGTAGATTTTTGGCAACACCGGTTCATATTTTCATCCGAAGTATAACAGAGTGAGGCCTTATGGTTCCATGCATGATAAATACAGTAAAAACTATAGTAAAAAATTTACGAACTGCTTCAATATTTGACTCTACCTAATTATGGTTACAAGGGACCTCGAATCAGAAGAATAAAGAAGTAGTTTAATTTCAATTGGCTCCCCTGAGACGCTGGAGGGGTGGGCATTGGTGAGTGAAGCGAGCAGGGGACAAAGCCCCCTAGTTTTAATTCAAAATAATACAATATGCCAAAACTTATTCAAAAATTATAATTTTATTCATTACAAAAAAAATTAATCAAAAAATATAATTCAAGCATATTTTTTTTAAATATCTTTAAAAGCTTAAATTATTATTGCTATAAACAATTATTAATAAATTTGTGTATAAATTGAAATAAATAAATTAGTATTCTTGAGTACTTAGGCAATATTAGAATTTTCATATTCGTCAGGCCAACCTTCCCTTTAAAAAAAAATACAATCGGAAGGACTTATTTGTGCAACAACTTCAGTCCCACCAGCACCTCCTCGAAGGGTACATAAAATTCGTTGCAGCAATACCAAAAATCTCCATGCACTTGGTCTCATTAAATTTGTAACCAACTTGAGTTGCTTTTGTTGAACAACTTTTTGGTTCAATTGATGTTAGCCACACATATTTGACTAGCTTTAAGTGACGCACTGATCTGGGAATACACTTAGCCAAGTGCAAACAATTGTGCCACATAATGCCACACCCAAGTTCTCTGCCCAACTAACTCCCTCTCTCTATCCAGTTAGTTGCAACATTTTTGTTGTTGCTTTTTGTCCTGCTAATCCCCCATTGCCATTGCACTTGAGCTCCGTAAACATTTCCGTAGTGTTCCCAATACGTGAGCACCACTTGGTGGGCTGGATGCCTCCTCCGTGGAGTGCGGCACGTGCCGTGCAGCTCAGCTGTAAAATAATTACAACAATTGCATTAGTCACAATGCAAATTTGTGGGCTTAAACACACACAGCCATAACTTGCCATAAGTTCATTAGGCCAAAATAAATGCATTAAAATTTTATCAAAACTTTGATAACCGCAAAAAAAGAAGCAACAAATTTTTGACTTCTATTTAATTAAATTTCGTAAGCACTTTATATAAACACTAACCGATTTTTTTTTTTTTTGGCTTTAATGCTACTTAAGTTAACTTGAGGCAAGTTTTTGCATGTGCCACCTCCTCGTGCAGCCTGACAGACAATCCTGGGCCAACATGCAATTTCACACACCACGTGCATGGTTGGATTCAGGCCCAGAAAAAAAAATGGCGGACGTAAAGTCGGGCGCGGACGACTTTAGGATACCCTGTACCACTAGCTTGTAATAAAGTCCGATTTCTTCACAAAAAACCAAATACAGAAGAATTTTTAAGCAAACATTTTTTTTTGACCGATCGTTCCTATGGGAGCTATATGATATAGTCAGCCGATTTCAATAAAATTTGACACAGTGCTTAAATACCTTAAAACAGATATGAATGCCAAATTTATTTCAAATATCTTTACAAACAAACAAAACACATCGAATTTTGTATAAAAAACGTGTTTTTGGACCGATTGGTCCTATGGGAGCTATATGATCTAGTCAAACGATTTGGATTAAATTTGGTACAGTGCTTAGGAACTATAAAACACTCACGAATGTCAAATTTGGTCCCAATATCTTAACAAACAAACGAAACACAGCAAATTTTGTTAAAAAATCGATTTTTTGGAAGATCGGACCTATGGGAACTATATGATATAGTCAACCGATTTTGTTCAAATTTGGCACATTGCTTAAATGGTCTAAAAAATTTCCAAACGCCAAATCTGGTTAGGATATCTTTATTAAACAACGAAATATAGCGAATTTTTCTTTAAAAAAGTTATTTTGGCCGATCGGTCCTATGGGAGCTATATGATATAGTCAACCGATTTCGATCAAATTTGGTACAGTGATTGGGAACTATAAAAAACTTTCGAATACCAAATTTCGTTACGATATCTTCATAAACAAATAAATTATTCATCTAAAACGCTTTTTTTTTGTCGAGGTCGTCTCAAACACCCCCATGGGAGCTATATAATTTATCCCCGATATCAAAAAAATAAAATAAACTTGCTTCCTATGGAATAATATGGGATCTAATGTGAAAGTTTGGTAACTCTAGCTCTTACCATCTCTGAGATCTAGGCGTTCACACGGACGGACAGACGGACAGACGGACAGACGGACATGGGTATATCGACTTCTCTATTCACCCTGATCATATATTAGGTAACTTTGGGGTGTCTCCGACGTCTCCTTCTATATGTTACATACATTTTCGGCTTGCACAAACTTAATATACCCTTGGACCATACGGTACAGGGTATAAAAACGAATGTAGTCTCTCTTGGTTGGTGCAGATTGAAATGCACAACTCATTTGTAAGCGTTTTGTGGAGGAGCACCAAAAAACCATTGAGCAAATAATGCCAAGCGTTGTAACCACTCACTACTCGGTATAGGGTGTTTTTTTTAGTAGGTTTCGCAACATGTGCAATATGCTCATTAAGGTGGAAATATCAGTTTAAGTAAGATTTTGAAAATGATGGACGTTGTACCTACGAAGCAGTAAAGGGTGTTTTTTTTTGTTAAGGTGTTTTGGTAATAGCAGTGAATATATCATTTTTGATTGAACATAACTTTAACTGATTATTTAAAATTGCCAGGCGTTGTATCTAACAGCCAATATAGGGTATTTTTTTTTTTGAAAAATGTGAAATTTTAAATAAGTTTAATAGTTTGTTTTAATTTTAATAATATGTGTTTTGCTAAAAAAATTTACAGAGTTAGGCGTACAAATTTTTTCAGCTGAGATAGGAAGGTAGGTAGGTAGAAGTCGTTGTCTTCCGATACACCTAGGACTACGAAAGGCCTGTTGTGATGCCATTTGAGTTAGTCCTTAAGCTATCCTCTTTAAACAAACCTATCGATTTAATAAACGAATTAATCTTATTTATTCTGATTCCTGCGAATTCAGTAATATTCCCAATAGTTCCTAACGCAGTGTATTCAGTCCACTCCTCTGTCTCCTGACAGCTTCTAAAGTAGTCAAAATGCGGCACGCCCAATCAATTGGCGTGTATACCAATAAAACACTGCCCAGTAGGAGCCCCTATCGTAACTCTTATGTCTAGTCTGCTAAGTTTTAAAAGTTGCTTGGTCCTATTCAAGCTCCATTGCGGACAAATTTTCCTAGTAATAAAAAAAACACGATTCTTAATTATGAGAATACTTTCCATTATATGTAGCTATGACTTCTGCTTGGAAAACACTACAATGATCTGGTTAACGGAAGGATTAATTAATGCCCAACGATTCCGAATAGACAACCCCTCCCATCTGATCATTGAGCTTAGATCCGCCCGTAAAAATGAAAATCTTGCTATTGCAGTTTGGTATACCATTGTCCCAATCTTTACGAGTTGGGAAAGTTACACTGAACTGTTTGTATAAGAATAGCTCCATTGAGTTAGAAAGGTCTGTGGTTCTAGGAATTTGCGGAAATTGCCGTAAAATAGGAGATAGGAATATTTTTAAAGTTATGAATTATAATTTTAGTCGTATTGTCGTTGTGTAGTCAATATAAAAATAAATAAATTTTCATAAAAAAAAAAAGTTATTTTCATGTTGCTCGAGATATATTAAGTTTATCGATGAAGTCAATATTAGCTTGTATATGTAAATATTCTGTTGGATAATAAAAGGGGAGGTTCGATATCATTTGAGTATTACTCACTTAGGCCAAGGATAGGCCCGACTCTTCCCCAATTGAGAGGTCCCCTATAAGAGGTAAGGAAGCCATTCGGCAGCCTGAATAAACCTTAAAAGGCATTTTGGACTCCGTTCATAGAGCTGAGATAAATCGTTAAGAAAGTGTGACTCTAGGAACCTAAAATATGGGTATACCAAGGCCCTTCTTGTCTTGGAGGAGGATACGGGTAGTTCCTTGTCTTGTCCCCATGTCCTGGGACCCATATGATGTGAATTGAACACTGCTCAGCCATCTCCCCTAGAGACATGCAGCTGTTATTCACTGACTTCATATACGAAGTCTCGAAACTAGGGACGCTTGGCTGACTTCCAGGTTTCTTATTGCTTTTAAAGCCTCCCGGATTGCAGTGACCTCTGCCTGAAAGACACTGCAGTGGTACGGTAGTCGTTAAGCAGTTGTAATGTTGAAATCCTCAACGTAGACACCTCCGCCTACATGGTCGTGTAGCTTGGAACTTTCTGTGTATATCTGTATCGAGCCTGCTGAATCTGGTTCACCTGTAATATAGGCTCTGAATTTGGTTGTGAAATGTTTCTGCTGTATGCAGTAGTCTGTGCTTTCGGGAATAAGTGGGTTCCCTTAAGAATCTTCGCATGACCAATGAAATGTAATAATCATAAAATATTTAATTACTTTTGCTACTTTTGGAGAGTGCCAAACGTTATTTCTTCTGCTCATTAATGAGGAAATATCATATTTAGCATATGATCAACATATAAGGAAAGTGTGGGACAGGGTTCCCATTGCACCAATTGATTATTTACCACCCAGGGTAAACATTGTCATAAAATGGACTTAAATAGCCACCAATAACATTTCAAACGCACCATTTCTAATTTTTAAACAGTACAAATAAACGATGCTGCCGTTACCTAAGACTCAATGCTTTTCAATAAGTAATCGATAACTAGTTCATTGTTATCATCAGACGCCATAATTTTATATACGATTCAGCAAATGTACCTACCTACATGCAATATGCTGTTGCACTATTTTTAATCCGTTTTATTTTGAACAATGCCGAAATAATTGACCGTAAAAAACAAAAGCTTAAAAAGCACCCTATATAAACCACCTGCTGCACCCGCACAGAAGCTACCGCAGCAACATTGGCGGCCGCTTTTGTCTTTTGATAAACCAAAAAAGACTTGCAGTCTTGACTCACCGCAGTTTCTATACCCTTAAAAACCAACTCAAAGGAGTCAAGGTAGCTTTCTTCACAGATTTAGGTGGCTTATGATGTAAGATATGATATGTTGATAGCATAGCAAGGGACTAGTATATGCTCGTCTGTTGCGTAGAGCTTTGTATTGGAGTCGTTGCTGTTGGGTCTGCTTTGTAGCCAGTCTCGACTTGGCTTGGTTCATATAACATCCGCATCATAGATAGAGTCGTGAGTTTTTAATTGGCATGTTGTGCCCATTAATTTTAAGGGCTGGATGTTTCCATGTTTTGCCCACATTGCGCTATTTCCCTTCTTTTATTTTGATAGTGGTGGTCAATAACGCAGAGTCATCCACGTAGCTATGAAGATGCCCGCTTTGTTAAGGAAGTGCGGCATGTCCATTATGTAGAATGTATAAATATAAAAGGGAAGCTAGAACACTCTTTTGTGGATCCCAGCTTGAAAAGGTCTTCATAAGTATATAGCCAATAGTAGCGACGAAAATTTTTTTTTATTGAATTATCGTCAATTGAATTGGAGTTTTTTAAAATTTTTGGATAAAATGTTACTGGCAAAAATCCAATTTTGGTGATATTTGACCTCCCTTCTTTACTGATACTTTCAAAATCCGTTATAAGACATAAAAATCGGCTTTCATACCAAATAAGATTTAAATAATTATCTTTTTATTCCGAGGAATTATTCTTATTTGTTGCGATCCCATCACTTAGTTGTAAAAAAATTATAGGAATAATCGATTTTTAGTTTCTTAGGATATTTATATAAAATTTTAATTCTGGCTTAAAAGTTTTTCTTAAGATAATTTAACAAGCAATCTAGTTTTGAAAAGGAAAATCTTATTTCCATTAATTTTGAGCATCTGGCTATAAAGAGTTCATTAGAAAAGGAAGCCTCGTAGGAACAGTCGAAGATATTGAAGGCTTAAAGAGACATTATAATTACTCCTATGGCAAATTATATATATATATCTTTAAATTTTAAAGTGTACATTTTCTTGAACAATAAAATGAGACTAGTTTTCTACACCAAGAGGGTGCCGATTAAATAAGTGGTACTTGGGAGTAGACAAGGGAACCATTATTCTTATTAAACTGTCACACAAAAAAAAATTAATTTTTCGGGTCTGGAGGTCAAACCAAGTTTACTATATGTTTTCGGAGTCACTGAATTCCGAATCCGAGGTCCAAAAAACCCCAGCACGTCAGGGTTCTGAAATAACCTCAAAAAACCTCATACAAAATTTTATTCGATTCCGGGGGTCAGACCATGTTTATTATATTATATATGTTTCTGGAGTCGCTGAATCGGAACCCGTCGTCCAAAAAACAAAAGCAAGTCAGGTTGTTGACATAACCTTCAAAATATACCGTTATATATGCTATTTAGCGCTTCAACGTTTTGACTTTAGCCGTATATTGAACAAATATCAATGAAATTTTTGAGGTTATGTCGAAACCCTGACATGCTGGAGTTTTTTGGACCTCGGATTCGGATTCAGAGACTACGAAAACATATAGTAAATATGGTCTGACCTCCAGACCCGAAAAAATAAATTTGGTTTTTGTGTGGCTGTGTTGTTATTATTAATCAAAAATAAGATTTATTACCATTCTATCAAAATTTAAGTTAAAGACGTCAATTTCACTGACAATACTCCAGCCATGGGATCCCATCGCGTTTTATTTTTTTTTAAGACAAACAATGTACGATTCTTGTAATATTGAAAGAGAAAAAATTATTCGTTAAAAATTGTTTGCACAAATTTTAAATTACTATAGCACCTAGTCTCTTTTGGACAGATAGTAAATAATAATTGGAAAAAATAAGTATAATTAGTTTATTTATTTTGTCGAACAGTCTGTTTACAAATAAAGTTAATATCGAATACATAAAATAAATCGAATTTATAAAACATAAATATTTATTTCATTACCTATATTTTTCAATTTTTATTGCCTCAAAGTGCTTGGAAATCAACGCACTTTTGCTGCATACTTTTAGGCTGAAATTCAATTTATTTATGGTTTTATTGGCTTTTAAATTGCCTAATCTTTTATGCTCTCAGTAAGAGTATAAAAAATTCATATGCTTTTATATGCAAGTACCAAATGCAATAACACATATGACTGCCATGTACAATTGTGAGTGTGAGTGTGGCTGTGTTAGTGAGAGTGCATTGACTATAACAATACAGCCCCAAAATGTATGCTATACTCTAACACATATGTTCGGGCCTGGTTTACCAAGGCAACAACCCAAAACGGCTCTAACTGGCGGCAGTCAGTCCGACAGTCCGTCATTTTGACTGTCTGTTGGATTGTTAGTCGACGGAAGCTGACTCAGAACTGAGCTTCAGCCTTCAAAAATTGAGTGCAATTTAGATGTTGATGAGTAAATGCGTTGAACGTGCTCAAGTTGTATTTGAACCCTTTGGGTTGGTTCTGTTAACAAAGGCACGCCAAGTGCAAAAAAAGGAAGGAATAGCAAAAAATATCTAAGAAGATTGAAATTAGAAGCAAAGGATTTGCTACTATGTAGCGAGACATGGTCAACCAGTCGGTGGACCGTTTGCAAAACCCTGCAATTTGTTTTGAGTGACAAAAGCTAGAAAAAAAATTAAGAAGTAAACTGATTAAAAACGGAAGCATGTGGTTGGCATTATATTCGGTTGGGCAAATAATGGTATCATATTTTGAAAGTACTTCAACTTAATTTACGACAAATGAGCTTAGATAGCGAGTTGGGATCTGGGTAATAGCAACCAGCGAGCTCCAAAAAAGTGTCTCATTAATAGGATGTCATAAAACATAACGATGACATATGCTATTAGAATTTTTTAAACAAATTTTGGCATAGCATTTGTTAGAATGTTTCCTTTGTAAATTTTTATGAAGCGTTTAGCGTGTTTAATGAATTTAATGCAGCACATTTGATAATGAAGTTGTTTGAAAAATATCTTTTTTAATCATTACGAATACCAAAAATGAGTTCCTTAAAAAATTTTTCCAAGTCTTGACAGCATTCTGGTTTCTTACAATGATGTTGATACTAAATCTTTTTTCTACGTTTCAATTCGTAAAATATTAAATTTCTGGAAGGAAATATAAAATCTTTTCTGCATTCGAGTAAACTCAATTTTATTCTTAGATCCAAGTACGACATAATCTAATTTCTAGAAAAAGGTGAGCAACGCGTGTAGAGAGCTGAAACTTGATAGTTTTCATAATGATAGCATGAATAACAACTGCGCAAGATTTGGGTCTATCTGGGCATGTCTACTTTTGAACGCCTATATAAGGCAACACTGCTTATACGTAATTTTTCTTAATATTTCATTGTGTATTCGCAAATTTGTATCCACATTGTACGATTCTTACTATATTAATTTATGACGCTGTTATATCTTAGGTGTATATTTAAAGAAAATATAGGTAAAATAAACAAAATCTCTTATGAACATTTGGATTTTTTTCAAAGATTTCAAAAAAAATATTTTAATATTTGGAAAAAAAATATTGTAGTACTTTATTTTAAACTTTTTAAGTTATACAAAAAAATATTAATAAAAACCTAAATAATAATAAAAGAAACAAAATATCTTCTATTAAATAATCTTGATATTTTATCCACAATTCTGGTGGATTTTATAGAAAACATGTTGCCAAAATAATCGCAAATAGAACACGTATTTGATATGGATGACCAGTAATATCAGCATCTGCTAAATTTTGATCTCAATGCAAATGCACACAATACGCCATTAACTGTTCTCAATGATTGAAACGATGTTGGACCTCAAACATTGGCATTCTTAATATTGACAAAAATGCGTAAATCTAACGAACTAATACACACAAACACATCAAAATATGCTGAAAACCTCCGTTTTGACAACCTCTAAAACACGCATAAACCAGAATTTCACTTCATCGACGCGGCCATGAGAACACCCGCAACATATACAAATATATAAATAAATATACATATAAAAAATCAGTACAAAAATTTCCCAAATCAAAAAATATCTCCCGTGATTTTTATAGTTGTCCTCGTGCCAATAATAGCGCCATATATGATTAGAAGCTTATGCATAAAAAATATATATGGATAGATAGGAATAGAATTTAGGATGGAAGTCATGTTATTTCATTATGTTCTAGCTTAAAGTTTTAAATTGAAAATCCAACCTTTCCACCTTACCGATCATCAAAGGGTTCAAGTCAAAAGGTTTCCAAATGTTGCCTAAAAATCGGGACTTCAAATGGGCATTTATCGAATAGTAGTATAGTATAGTTTTGCCTCAATTTATTTATTTATTATTTATTTTATTTAACTAAAAATATTATAGGAAAAGACAACCTAACTAAAACTTGAGTTTCAAAATCTCTTTCAGAAGGCTAGAAATCTATTACAAATAACTGGTAAAATTAAATACCTAGTATATAATTTTGTTACTAACAATAGAATCGATAAAAAGCGAAATTTTATTAAGCTGGCACAATTATAGGGGTCCGGAAGAAATCTATATACAAAGGAGCATTGCGGTAATGGCACACGCCAAGAAACTGTGCCCCTAAAAAAAGATAGATCTAACATCATTTTTAAGATTCCCACTTATTAACAAAGGTATTGTTCCAAAATGTTTAAGAATCGGCTAAGATATTTCACTATAATGGCAAAAAACCTAATCAAACGTGTTAGCGTTGATTTTTCGGGTTAAGGTATAAATTTTTTACATTTATTTTTATTTTTTTAGTCGGGGGTTGCTTTCGTGAACTTTTTTGCTCATACTTATTCAAGATGTATATGGAATTGATTCTTTCTATGATAAAAAACCCTATATTTTATTGGACACGCTTGGCTAATAAAAAGTAATTTTTTTGTTTGCAAATATCTCACTGGGCTCTTTAAATATTTGAAAAAATTAGTATTTCAAATAGTGCTAGACTCGAAAATAATTAATCTTCGGTAAAGTTTGTTGAAATCCACCACAAAACCAACTTTGTCGCTTGAAAAATTTGACCCTCCCTAATGTACATTTAAAACTTAATAAATAAATATATTATGATAAATTGATATAAATTTGGCTCTAAAATTTTCCAAGCATTAAAAATATAAAAAAAAAATACAAACAAAAAGAAATTAAACTTGGCTCTGATTTTTTTTTAAAGCCGAAAAAGTAACCAAAAAGTGTACCCAACAATTATTAATATATATAATGCAGGCTTAATTAAAAAATACATAATTTTTATTATTTGCCTTTTTTCCTTAGAGACCTCACAAAAAAATACTTAAATAAAAAAAGTAAATAATTTTCTTTTTTATTAATTAATATTTATTAATTAATATAATTTTTTCGGAAGGAAATTTCTTACTTTTCATTAAAAAAAAATCTTTAATAAAAGATAAATAGATCTTATTTATTTAAAAAAAATATAATTTTCTTTTTTACATAATTTATTTGAAAGTATTTACTATATTTACGTAAATTTTTCAATGTTTTAAAAAATATATTTATATATATTGTTTAAAATTTGGAAAATTATAATAAATTTTTCTTAATTTGAACAAAATACTGCCTGTTTATATAATTTAAAAAAAATTTTTTTGTTTTTAGACAAATAAAAAATTATTAACATATCTCAAAATATGATTTTTCAATAATTTGTATTAAAGGAAACAACTTTAATAAAAATGGGCTTAGACAAAATAAAAGTTAGAGACTCAATGAAGGAAATTCTAAATTTTAAGTTTTTTCTAAATTTAAAATGGAGAATTTCTTCTTAAGAAATTTTGTGCCTACTATTTTTCAGATAGACTTTTTCCTCGGCGCATTTTATGACAACATGATAAAGATTGAACTTCTGCTTTACTTAATCCCATAAAAATATCTCAGGGATGGATATATAATACTTTATTTTTTCACCCACCAAGTGTTATGTAAACTAACTAACTTAAACATAATTAGAAAGCAAACTGTGCTTCTTGTTGTTGTTGTTGGCTTCCAGTCTGTCTAATGAAGTGGCATAACATTGTGGCAAGGAAGACAAAAACTACAACAACAACAATGAAGAGGCGGATGAAGAAAGGACGCCAGATGACGTTGATATCAACGTCAGAGCCGAAGGCAAGGCACGGCAAGGCAAGGCAATATGCAAGTGGTCACAAAATGGATGCCTCGACAGCCTCGACAGCAACACTTATTGACAGTATTGAAAATAGTTATCGGAACTAGTGGAACTAACTTGGCCTGACTTGGCTAGCAAATTGGGTTAGTGGGTGAGACATAATTAAATTATGTGTCGGTGTCGCCTGCTCCATAATCGAATGCATTGTTGTTGTTTTTGGTTTTTTTTTTTTTTGCATAATTAGACATCTTTGTCACATTTGCCTTGGGCCAGACTGAGTAACCAACAACAATAATCATCTTGTTCTTGGTCAGCATTATTGAAGATGATGAGCCTGATTCCGTTGTAGATTGCCTTGGTTTGCCGTTTCAGCCTTTTGTTAATGTCAGCTGATTTTTCATTAACGCCTGGCTATGCCTATATAGTATATAGAAGTACATATATACTCATACTATATGTTTTAATAACATGCAATCAATTTGATGCACGCCATATGCTCAGCTGCCATTTTGTATTTTTTTTAACCGCAGTCATATTCAGTTAATGCGCGAGAAGCTTACAGATTAATTTATTGTTTATGCTTTACTCAATTTTGTTATGAAATATATAAAGCCAGACCCTGGCACTTGCATCCATTAATCTTCGTTTGTTTCCCGAGCGTACAGTTTAAACAAGTGGCAAATACAAAAATAAATCTGTTGTAAATTTATTACGCATACGCCGTGTAAGCAAAATTGTACAAAAATCGACTCAGAACGTTGTTCTGACACTTTAAGCGAAAACTATTATGCGAAAATCAATTTTTTTTAATTTAAGCTAATCAGCTGCGGTTTTTTGAATATTGCTCTTATAGTCATAAATATATTATTTATTGAAATAAATGAATAAATAATTTATTCCTTTGTGCACAAAGTAAAGTCAATCATTTTTGGCATGCGGTAAACTATTCAATACTGAGATAATTAAAAAAAATTACAGCTGCTGAAAACTTTTTGCTGTTAAAACAATTTCAATGGTAGTTCCATCATTTATGAACTAGTTTTTGTTCAAGTTTTTAATTTCTGGACAGGAAACACAGAATAAGTTCAAAGTACCAAATTATGAAAGCTTTTTGTTATTTAAACTAGTTCCCAAATATTAGTTATTTGAACTTGTTGCGATTGAAGATATAGCTTCCAAGGTGGTGGTTAATGAACTAGTTCCAATCCATTAAGCTGTTTGAAACTATTTGCTTAATACTTCCAAAATATTAGTTATTTGAACTTGTTGCGATTGAAGATATAGCTTCTAAGGAGGTGTTTAATGAACTAGCTATTTAGCTGCTTAAAAATTATATGCGTCTGAACCATTTCACAATAAACAAGCTTTAGAAAAATGTATAAACAAATAAAATTATAAACATGTTCATTATGAACATGCTTGAGAAATATTGGCTTTTTATCGATTATAGGCCAAAATAAAACTTTTTGCAAAATTTCAGTTTTTAAACTTAAACGTCTTTATTAAAAAAAGTTTTTTTATTTAATTGTATCTAAACTGCTGATTTAAAAAAAAAATAAATAAATAAATAATTATTTAAGCTAAATTTGCAATAAGTCCACTTAAAAAAATTATTTCAAATTTTTTTTTATATTTAAGCCATTGAACTAGTTCTCAAATATTTCTTGGCGTCTAAAGAACTACGTCCTTGTCATTTAGCTGCTTAAAAACTATTTTCTCTTGAACCAACTTACAAACAACAAGCATTTGAAAAAAATATAAAGAAATACAATTTTAAACATATTCATTAGGAACTAGTTGCTTGAGAAAGATTATTTTTTTAAGCATTAAACAAATTTTGGATAAGGAAAAAAGTTCCCCTAACGATTGTGAAAAATTAAGAATACAGATCGACTCATAAGGCAAAATAAAATATTTTGCAAAATTTTAATTTTTAAGCGGCTTTACTAAAAAAATGCGTTATTTTTCTTTTCATTTAATTGTATCTAAACTATTGTTTTTGAAATAATTTTTTTTAAGCTTAATTTTTTTAAATAATAAGAAAACGTAATGGTGGTTGATAAATTGAAGCAACAATATTTACAAAAAAAAAAAAAAAGCCCAAAGGAAAAACAATATAATTTTAAAAAGAATATATATTTTAAATTTTTTTTTTTAATTGTTTTTTTTTATTTATTATATTATTATTTATTTTTAAAATACAATCTTTATAAGTTAATAAGTAAATTTACTAAAAAATAATAAAAAAAAATAATATAATAACAAGTTAAAAAAAAAAATGAGATTTTCTTATATTTTTTTTAAATTTAATTTTTAATAAGAAAATTTAATTTTTTTAAGCTCTGTTTCTTAAATATATCAGTCAGCATTATTATTATTGTTATTATTTTTTTGAGGAGCATATTTTTAAGTAATCTCATATGCTTTGAGATTTTCCTATTTTTTCATAATTTATTTTTAATAAGAAAGTTAAAAAAAAATAATTTTTAAAAGTAATTTTCTTAAATGTATCAATTACAGTTTTTTCTCCTTCGTTGAAGCATAAATCAAACAGATTTGTTGCAATTATTCTAAATAAGTTGCTTATGAACTAGTTCATTATGAATAATTCAATTTTGAGCTAGTTCATTTTAAACTAAAGTCGCTCTTAGAAATTTGCTTTTTAAATAAAATAGCATATTTTTGAGTAAGTAGTATTTTGATTTTCTTATTTTTTTTATTATTTATTTTTTAATAAGAACGTTCAAAAAAATATTTTTTTAAAAGTATTTTTCTTGAATGTATCAATTACAGTTTTTTCTTCTTTGACTTAACTTAAATCAAACTGATTTGCTGAAATAATTTCCAAATAAGTTCCTTGTGAATTAGTTCCTTAAGAATAATTTTCTTTTGAGCTAGTTCATTTAAAACTATAGGCTCTTCTAAGCCATTTGCTTTTTAATTATAATACATAACATAGGGCCACAAAAAAAGTATTCCGTTCATACTTCATATGTGACAGGACTACCCATTTTGAGCCGCTGAGGATTCTAAGATATCTTCCAAAAACCGCGATTTATGCTTTTCAACGATGTTTTTTATATGGACCAAAAACATCTGCCACGTTAGGGTTCGGACATAACCTCCCCACTTAATGGGGAGAGAACCGTAGCGGGCTAAAGCACTTTGAGCTAAAAAATAAAAAACAAAAGAAATCCGAGCTTGTAACTCCAAAAATCCATTTTTTTTTATTGCTGTGGTTTAAAATCCATATGAATGGACAGAATATAAAATCCATATTTTGAGCCGCTGAATTCTGGATTTGGATTTACCCTCCTCACTTAAGGAGAGTTTTTGAGGATATGCCAGAACCCTGACGGCCTAAAGTTTTTTGAACTCGGTTGTAGTGACCCAAAAGAAAAAAAATTAAAAATAAAAATATAAAAGAAGAAGTCCGCAAATTCATCAATTGGTACATAGAAAGACTAAAAAGATTTCACGTCCTTGATTTGTCAAGTAGATTTTAATTCAGATTGAACAAATTTTTTAATGATGCGACTATGGCTTTATAGCAAATTAGAAAAATAGATAGTAAATAGATTACCTTGGCTGCAAGCCTTTTTTTAATTTAAAATTAACTTTTACTTTATAATTATAAAAATAAATAAATAAGTTAATTGGCGTAAACGTATTTTTGAGGAACAAAATTGAAACTTAGCGATTACGCAATCACAAAAAAAAAAAGTTTGTCGGGTCTGGAGGTCAGACCATGTTAACTACATGTTTTCGGGGTCACTGAATCCGAATCCGAGGTTCAAACCCTGACGTGCTCGTGTTTTTTGGACCTCGGATTCGAATTCAAAACCAGTGACCATCCAGACTCGAAAAATAATTTCTTTTTGTTTGTCTGTGTTATGATTATGATGATTATGAATTAATAAACTATAATATCTTAAAAAAAGTAGCTAAGTGTAAGACCATTTGCCTTCATCCCTTTTTATTTATTTAAATTAATCAACAGATAAAACAAAAAAAAAAAAAAATGGCTGCTTGCGAGCAACCCAATTAAAATCCTGAAACGCAAACAATACCAATAACAGAAGAAGAAGAAGACGAGGCAGAAAATCAAGTCAAGACAAACGGAACTAATGCGTTCATAGACATAATGCTTCCAAAACTGATTTCTTAAGAAAATGAAGATGAGATTGCAAGCAAAGAGAGAAGTGCAACTTCCGCTCTTTAAATGAAAGCAAATAAATGAGGAAGCGAGACAAAAAAGCGTAAGAAAGAGAGACAGAGAGAAAGAGGACACAACTATGCTAAACGAAACGAAAAGTGTCAGCGACAGATGAACATGGAAACTGACCAGAGCGACAAATGCTGGCCAACAGGATGTGTAGATTAGACCAAAAGCCAACTAACCAACTGGCAGACGTCTAAACAATAAACGCAACGACTACAGCAACAACAACAACAACAAAGGCACACAATATGTGCACGACAGGAACAACAAAAACAAAGGCAACAACAAAAACAACATCCGGCTGTAAGCCTTGTGACGTCATTCAAAGCAAAAGCAACAACAACAGCAGTGACCAACTGCAGCAACGTGGACAACATTTAAATTTGCGAATATTTAAACTTTTGATTAGCTGCTCGGTCTTAATGCTCAGCATTTATTTGAACCACTGGCAGATGTCCATTTCGGCAATGGCCAGCAGTATTAAGGGACGTGGAGATACGCATCGTACCATGGCAGGACATCATTTTGGATACCCTAGAGGGCCCGGTTCTTGGCTAACACAAAGCAACAATCATGCAAATATATCCGAATTGTTGGATAATTTGCTACGGGGCTATGATAATAGCATACGTCCGGATTTTGGAGGTGAGTGGAAGTAGTTTTTTAAAGATTAAATATTTAAATGAGTAGAGGGTGCGAAGATTAAACGTAGATATTTTAAAGGCTAAACTAACTATTGTAATAATATTTGAAGCTTGAAAAATGTTTATTTGTCAGTAACACTGTACAAAGGTTAAAAAGTTCTTATGAAGCTTATAGATGGAATATATCCATAATGCAAAGAATTGTTGGATCGTGGAATAAATCTATATATATAGGTAGAAGAAGGAATTTTCAAACCTATAAAGTAAGTGAAACAGGGCATTACGTTGTGGACCCCATTGGATTTGATAATTTATACTTTTTTTTGTCGATTAATAAGTGTAATTCGATGAAAAGCTTATATTTCTCATACAAATGAAATATTATCTTAAAATTCTAATATCCTTTAAAGAGTTCTCAGTGGTTTACAAAATTTAAAAAGAGGAGATGGAATGAAGAGTTTATGAGTTTATTGAATTATGTGTTTTGGGATTATGGGAGATCAAGGATAGAAATCAGATATTTGAGAAGTTGATGATTTTTACTTATGTTGTAAGAATTCCTATTACTTATTCAGATATCAATAACTGAACGAATAAAGCATTTGATTTTTTTTTAATGGAAACAAAATAAATAAGTTTACAAAAAATGTATTCATTTTGGAAATAAATTTTTAAAAAATTGATTCTTTTTAAATTGAAAAAAAAATCCATTTTGAAAAAATACTTTATTTTGAACAAAAAAAATTTTTTAATTTATTATTTTGAAAATATTTGAAAAAAATTACACAGGTCAACATGGTTCAGTTGTTGGAAAGCTAAGAGTCATTTCCGAAATAATTTGTGCATAGAATCCGAATCCGGCGTCAGAACTGGCCCATCACGTCAGGATTTTGAGATATTTGAGATTATGTACCCAAAAAACGGCGTTTTTTCCTACTTTTGAGGTTATGTACAGGGCGCAAAAATTTTTGCGGTCTTTCTCTCCAGTTACATCATTTAGTACAACTCTTACCCTTTAATTTAAGGGTTCAAGAGATCAATTACGATTTTTTTTCGCAAAGTTATGGCTTTTCGAAGTTACGCGATATATCCCTTCGACGTCATTAGATAACACAGGTCAACATGGTTCAGTTGTTGGAAAGCTAAGAGTCATTTCCGAAGTAATTTGGTGCGTAGAATCCGAATCCGGTGTCAGAACTGGCCCATCACGTCAGGACTTTGAGATATTTGAGGTTATGTACCCAAAAAATAACATAACCTCAAATATCTCAAAATCTGACTGATGAGCCGTTCTGACCGGATTCCAGTTACTTCGAATAATTAGCCAGCAACTCACATGACCCCTGTATTTGTAGACCTGTGTTATTCATTCATTTTGAAAGTGAATTAAAAAAATGCATTTTGTCAAAAATCAAGTTATTTAAAAATTTTTTAATTTAAAAAAAAACAATATTAATTGTATATTTTTCAACGTCGCCTTTAAAATACCCTTTACCGTCACAAGATTCCAATTTTCTTCGTTTTTATTTTTGCTTTCTCCCAATTTTAATCGTTTTTCTTGTCAATACTTATTTTCTGAATTTTACAAAATTTTTAAATAGTTATTTCAGTTTAAATTAAATTAATTAATTTAAATTAAAAACTATTTCGACAATTCGATTTGATTTCGCTCGCACCAATATAGGTGTACATACCAAATTCCACATACAAAATTTCGATTTGGTGATATTGAGACTAGTAAACACGTGGTTTTGAAACGAATCCGTATAATATGCTAATAATATATAAGGATTCGGAGCACGACAGAATAAGCCGATTCAATCATATTTGGATAGTGGTTAGTTAGTCTAAAAAGTTCTTTATTGCATCAAAAAAATTTTTTTTTCGATTTGGTAAAGAAATGTTTTTTAATTTATTTTACAATTTACAAAAAATTTACCTAGCCGCCGAATTTGTTTACAATAGCAAAAAATGATCCATACCCCAAAATTTTTTTATTCGACTTATCGAAATTTTATTATAATAAACCCAAGCGCAGCGACAGGGGGAAAGGGGAACGAGAGTTTTCTCAGGGTCCCAGAATAATTACTGCTGTGATTCAATCTAAAAAAGTAATAGAGGGGCCGGCATTTTTTCCCCAATGGTCCGGATTTTCTTTCTGGGGCCCTGAATCAACTCAGAGTTATTGATAAATGCTTCTGAATCAAGCAAAAAAATAGCATGCACATCTGAATCCGAATTATATACCAAGGGTATACTAGATTCGTGCAATGTATGTAACGGACAGAAGGAGGCGCGGCAGACCCCAAGTCCTTTATACCAAAATGCTTATCATAGTCTCGGGTAGCGATTGAGCCATGTCCGTCCGTCCGTCCCAATGAACGCCTAGATCTCGGAGACTAGAAGAGCTAGAGACACCAAGCTTTACCAGCTGGTGCGCATATTTCCTACAGAAGATGAAGGTTGATGAATCATGTCAATATCTCCATCCGATCCCACCCAGTAGATTTTCGCGGATTTTGAGAAGCACCGTTTAATATTTTCATCTGAAATTTTAACAGAGTGGTGTGTTATGGTTTCGATCTGTGTGTTAAAATTGAATACAAGTCGGGCAAATGCAGAAAAAGCTGTAGTCCAAAATAAGCAAACTGCGTCAATATTTGACTCTACCTAAGTAGAGTTACAAGTGTTACAAGTGACTCGAGTATGCTGATTCAGGGCTCATGAACACCACATCCGAATTTTATCAATGCGGACCCTCCAACCCCCCGCAATCGATTTACCGTGTTTTCTCCCATACCCCTCAACATATCAATTTGAAACTTACCCTATATACTTAAAATATCTATATATCTTTGACGTAACGTTTCAGTTTCATTACAATCGGTAAAAATTTACGGAACTTATAGGTATATATATCGGCTCTCACAAAAAAAAATGTCCAGAAAAAATTTTTTCGTGAAAAATTTTCACCGTCCCCTGTCGGGCAGTGCCTCTACTGTACCACATTTTTTAGCTTATTTTAAGTAAAAAATTTGAATTTTTTAAGAATACTTCAAGACTGTAAATTCTTAATTCAAGTGAATTTTTTTTATATATTATAATGACTTTTTTTCCCCTGTTCCATTAGGTACAAAGGGGATATTACGTTTTTGCAGGCCGAAAATATATGTAACATATAGAAAGAGTCGTCGGAGACAACCCAAAGTTATCTAAAATATGGTCAGGGTGACTGGAGAAGTCGATATACCCATGTCCGTCCGTCTGTCCTTCCGTTTGAATGCCTACGATCTCAGACATGGTAAGAGCTAGAGTAACCAAACTTTCACAATAGATCCCATATTATTCCATAGGAGACAAGTTTATATTTATTACACTCGATTTTTGAAAAAAATTTATTGTTTGTTTCGTTTATTTGTGAAGATATTAAGACCACATTTGGTATTCGTAAGTTTTTTATAGTTCCTAAGCACTGTATTAAATTTAATGAAAATCGGTTAACTATATCATAAAGCTCCAATAGAACTTATCGGTCCAAAAAAAAGTTTTTTATACAAATTTCGTTATGTTTCATTTGTTTGCAAATATATTTGAACAAAATCGGTTGACTATATAATAAGCGCCCATAAAAATTCTTGTGTTTTTGGTTTTTTATGAAGAAACCTAATTTGGCAATCAATAATAATTTTAATATTTTTAGGCAATATACCGGATTTAATTGCAAGTAGAGCTACAGGGTATCCCAAAGTCGTCTGCGCTCGACTTTACGTTCGCCATTTTTTTGTCTGTTCTCTTCGGAAGCTTTGAATAATGGTTAGACTTTTTATAATGAATATGTTATATTCATGGATAAGGGACTTATTTTTCTAAAATTATCAGGTGGATAACATTCGAGCTCCGAATTTTTGTATTGTTTCAGTAGCTTGCTTTTTTTTAGAAAATTTTCCTTTTCTTCAATCGGTTTTGAAAATCGCAAAGACCATTTTTCGAATACAATTTCACTTGCTTAAAACCTAAACATAATCAATATAAACACACACACACATTTGCAAATAAAAAGCGCAAAAAATGTGTGGGTGTGAGTGTGTTGATATTTGGCGTTAAGCGGAAACGTTTAATGAAGCGGAAATGGAAATGATGCAAGTAACGGCAAAAATTGACAAGCAACATGCTCAAAGCACAGTTATAAAAGGGTGAAGGGATTACATAAGGTTTAAGCCCTCTTGGCAAATAGTTAGTGTCAAAAAAAAAGACAAATATTGACAAATTTAAAAAAAGACAAATAATCATGCAAGAAAGTTGTACAAGTTAACTTGAAAGCGGCTAAAAATTCCTTCCTTATTAATATCTGGTTCAGCTCACGTTCACAAAAGAAATAGCTTCGACTTTTCTCTTGAGTCTAACCTAATTTGATATCATTTTTTATATGCTCTCATAAGCCTCGCGCATTTCAATTTTCAAAATTGGCCTACGCCCAGTCATAAAAATTTAAATAATTTGAAAATTTCAAAACAGCTTGGCAGCACTCAATAAGCTTAACACAGATTCATTTTGTTGCGCCGCGGCTTAAACTTAAATTATGTGCTTTACAGATACAGATACTTTATATACATATACATTGTTTTTAAACACTTCATTAAGAATACCAGTGAAAATGTGTGCTTGTGTATGTGTCTCTGGTATATAACGATACTTGTACCATAATGCAATCCGCCATATCGACCATGTCGAGGATGCCAGCGATGTTTGCCAAGCTCAGCAAAGTCATTAAAAAGTGTGGGTCTAGGCACAAAATGGCGGCATAGTTTGTAAAAAATAAAAAAAAACAAATCTTGTATATTAGCGCAAAAAACATGGCTTGTGGGGAAGCACATATGTAACAAAAAATGGAAAGGGGCTGTACCATTGTTCTATAGGGAGTGTGAAGCGAACAACTTGACTCAGTTTCTACATACGAGGGCAGACTGATAAGTTAGCGGATTTGTCAAGCAATTTGTTTAGATTTTTTTCCAATACCAGTGTCACCCTATATTATTTTGAAAGAAGTTAATAAGCAAAGCTACAGCATGTTTGAAAACATTCATAGAAAATCCACTTTTCCTATCACAATCCTTAACCCAAGGTTTACATTGCGTCTAACCATTTAAAAAATATGCAAATGTGAATCAGCAGAAAGAGCTTTCCTTCTAAAGAAAAAAATGCTTATTTCCTTTGGAAGGCATCAAAACATATCGTTTTTGTGAAATTCATTAAAATCCTTGGAAACAAAAATTTGGAAAATAACTCTTTGCCTAAAAGCCGCTTAAAAACTGCGCTAACTGCGCATATGTAAAAAAAAAAAATGGAAAAGGGGCTGTACCATTGTTCTATAGGGAGTGTGAAGCGAACAACTTGACTCAGTTTTTACATACGAGGGCAGACTGATCAGTTAGCGGAATTGTCAAGCAATTTGTTTAGATTTTGTTCAAATAACAGTGCCACCCTATATTATTTGGAAAGAAGTTAATAAGCAAAGCTAGAGCATGTTCGACAAAATTCATACAAAGTCCACTTTTTCTATCACAATCCATACCTAAGGTCCACATTGCGTCTAACTATTTAAAAAATATGCAAATGTGGATCAGGAGAAAAAGATTTCCTTCTAAAGAAAAAAATGATTATTTCCTTTGGAAGGTATCAAAACATATCGTTTTTGCGAAATTCATTAAAATCCTTGGAAACAAACATTGGGAAAATAACTCTTTGCCTAAAAGCCGCTTAAAAACTGCGCTAACTGCGCTGGTGCTGAGTATTTTAGATTCGGGCAGGTAGGACTTGGGATGTCTTAAAATAATTTCTAGTTAAAGGCCCTATTCTCCAACTAGGAACTCAATGAACTATATATTTAAATAATAGGGTGGCCGCCGCAAGTAAAGCAAATTTTGAGACCAAACAGTCCTAAAAAGTTTTTATTTTCCGAAAGTATTTTATGGACCTGAAAAAGGGTTAAAGGTCATAATTTTGACTCTTCCCTTTAAAAAATCGTTTCCAATGAAATACATTTTAGTTCAAACAGTCTCATGTCTCTCTAAAAAATTTTATTTAAGTGTTGAGCCGAAATTCATAAATTTGTTAAGATCAAAAATTAATTAAATTGATAAAATTTAACAAATTTAATAAAATTTTGGTATCCTCAACATGTTTTAGTCGTTTCCGTAGTAAAACAGAAGCTTCTTAGGGATTTGAATTTAAAAATCGCGAGATGCTGCCACCCTAATATATATTTATATAAAAAAATCGCGGTTTAAAATGATTTGCTTCAAAAGATGATTTTTAATGTATTTTTTTAGGATCCAATAAGTCCTTAATTTATGATTTGTTGCTATTGTTTTCACATAGGACCACCTGCAACAATTGAAGTGGATATTATGGTGCGCAGCATGGGTCCAATATCGGAAGTTGACATGGTAAGTTAAAAAAATAACAACAAATTTATTTTTAAAACACGAAATGTTCATAAAAGAAGATTCAAAAAAAGTCTTTTAACAACTGCTAGTTTTTGAAAACAAAAACATTTTTTATAGTTTTTAAAGATCTGCTGCAAAGACCAACTTCCTAGTTTCTACGTATCTAAAAACAAAGTGTAAAATTTATCGATATTTTTGTGGCAATTTTGTTTAAATTAGCTTTTGTTTGTGGCTGGAAAATAGAACAGCTGTTATTGCTGCTAGCGCCATCTAGCGTAAACATATTTTTGTACAATTTTTCGACGGATTTTGGAGCTTACGTTTTTATACCCTGTACCGTATGGTCCAAGGGTATATTAAGTTTGTGCAAGCCGAAAATGTATGTAACATATAGAAGGAGACGTCGGAGACATCCCAAAGTTACCTAAAATATGATCAGGGTGAATAGAGAAGTCGATATACCCATGTCCGTCTGTCCGTCTGTCCGTCCGTCCGTCTGTCCGTCCGTCCGTCCGTGTGAACGCCTAGATCTCAGAGATGGTAAGAGCTAGAGTTACCAAACTTTCACATTAGATCCCATATTATTCCATAGGAGGCAAGTTTATTTTATTTTTTTGATATCGGGGTTAAATTATATAGCTCCCATAGGGGTGTTTGAGACGACCTCGACAAAAAAAAGCGTTTTAGATGAATAATTCGTTTGTTTATAAAGATATCGTAACCAAATTTGGTATTCGAAAGTTTTTTATAGTTCCCAATCACTCTACCAAATTTGATCAAAATCGGTTGACTATATCATATAGCTCCCATAGGACCGATCGGCCAAAATAACTTTTTTAAAGAAAAGTTCGCTATATTTCGTTTTTTAATTAAGATATCGTAACCAGATTTGGCGTTTGGAAATTTTTTAGACCACTTAAGCAATGTGCCAAATTTGAACAAAATCGGTTGACTATATCATATAGCTCCCATAGGTCCGATCTTCCAAAAAATCGATTTTTTAACAAAATTTGTTGTGTTTCGTTTGTTTGTTAAGATATTGAGACCAAATTTGACATTCTTAAGTTTTTTATAGTTCCTAAGCACTATACTAAATTTAATTCAAATCGGTTGACTAGTTCATATAGCTCCCATAGGACCAATCGGTCCAAAAACACGTTTTTTATACAAAATTCGATGTGTTTCGTTTTTTTGTAAAGATATTTGAACTAAATTCGGCATTCAGATCTTTTTTAAGGTATTTAAGAACTGTGTCAAATTTTATTGAAATCGGTGGAGTATATCATATAGCTCCCATAGGACCGATCGGCCAAAATAACTTTTTTAAAGAAAAATTCGCTATATTTCGTTTTTTAATAAAGATATCGTAACCAGATTTGGCGTTTGGAAATTTTTTAGAGCACTTAAGCAATGTGCCAAATTTGATCGAAATCGGTTGACTATATCATATAGTTCCCATAGGGCCCATCTTCCAAAAAATCTATTTTTGTTCAAAATTTGTTGTGTTTCGTTTGTTTGTTAAGATATTGGGACCAAATTTGGTATTCGTAAGTTTTTAATAGTTCCCAAGCACTGTACCAAATTTGATCGAAATCGGTTGACTATATCATATAGCTCCCATAGGAACGATCGGCCAAAAAAAATTTTTGCTTAAAAATTCTTCTGTTTTTGGTTTTTTGTGAAGAAATCGGACTTTATTACAAGCTAGTGGTACAGGGTATCCTAAAGTCGTCCGCGCCCGACTTTACGTCCGCCAT